>JAXCGZ010013603.1:55000-70000 GCA_037179515.1 Halocaridina rubra
TTTGTATTTCCTCCATTTGGTAGTTCATTATATTTTTATATCAGGGTACAATATACACAATGGATGTTGGAGGTGGTAATAAAACGACCTACCTGGACCTTGGAATTATAGGCTCCCCTTATACAATGGCCTGGGACTGGGTTGGTAACAACATGTACATTGGAAATCGAGTTGCAAACAACATAGAAGTGCTAAAACTTGACGGGAGAAACAAATACCAAAGTGTCATTCTGGATAACAATGGAAACAGCACTGGTGTAGGCCTACCAAAATCCATGTGTCTTGATCCTGTTAATGGGTAAATATCTCCTGTCTTTCTTCTGTTGCTTTAAGATATTTATTTTTTCGTTTTCTGTTTCACTATTAATCCCCATTATGGGGGAGGACATGGATTGGCACTGGGGAATTAAGAATGGATGCCCTCCCTAATATGGCATTGGTCTTAATTGCAATTCTGTCACTTCTAGAGTTGAGGATATGCTTCCTTCAGTTGCTTTGGGAATATTTCTTTTTAATATTTATGGTGGTGTGAGTCAACTTTGTTATTATTATTTTGTTGAAAGGCGTGGCCATCCTGTATATCTCATGGAGCTTACAGGATATAGGTTTTTTCAGGGTGATCTGCATTAAAGTTTTCTGCAAGGATAGGGAGATTTTACCAATCCTCAATATTCTTAGTGAAATATATCTTTGCCAGCAAAATTTTTCTTACTTATAGCAGAATGCTTTTGTCCCACAGTTGAATAATATATTCCATATACAGATACAGTACACTGGCTACAATTCCCCTTGTAAACACAGTGACCGAGTCAAAGCACGCACATTTACCAGAAGTTAATATACCATGATAACTTCTCTTAGCTCCTTGTGGATAAAGGGTTATCACAATTCTCTCTCACCACCCTTCTTGAGTCATCACAGGGTAATGGATTAGGTTCTTTAGCTGTGAGGCAGGATATATTGTACTATACTATTTCACTACCTGCAGACTAATGGGTATGCCTACAACTATAGCAGTTGTCACTGTAATATACAAATAATTGGTTTTAGCTAGTTACTGCTTACATTATAGCAGAATTCAAGGAAATTCATAGTAGGCTAGTAACAGAAAATGACTGTTGAGCTGGTCAGTAGATATTTTATTTACTCAAGTGTTATTTATTCGGTACATTTGATACACATTGAAACTTAATTTTACCAAGCCCTTGCTGTTAAATATGTACTTGAGTATCTAAAAAAAATATTTATATGCACAAATATACTTTAGTTAAGCGTTAAGGATACCATTACTACTGGAAATTCTTTATTTCCTTTTCTTAAAGAAACTTCTCATTCATAATGGGTCTGCTGAAATATTAATTAGGTAATCTAAAGCTATTAATATTAGTTATTAGTGCCAAATCTCTAGAGCCATTCATGTGCTGCATTTAATTTTATTTTTTATTGAAGCATTTGGTATTTTATATATGTGTTTCTATATTTCCTACATATATCTGAACAGCTTAAGACTGAACTATGAGCAATATTTGGGTGTATTATAAAAGTGGACGCAGACACGGTGCTGGAGTTTTAAGGTTGGATGCCCCTTCTAACACCCCATGCTGGGTTCAACCACAAGTTTATTACTTCAAGAGCTTATCAGTTTAACCACTGCACTACCGCAGTCCCCCGGTAGGCTGGCCACTATTGAACAAAAATAAGGAGGCAGTTGTTACATCTTGTACTGTTTATCCTCATCTCCAACTGGTTTTACAACTAGAGGAAAAAATTTCCGGGAGTATGGAATCAATATACCTTTGTTTCCCTCTCCCTTTTATTCACTTTTTACTACATTCAGGGAATATGAGTGAGGTGTATTTGTGGAATGCATATGCAATATGTGCAAAACAGAAACTTGAGGAAACTCGGTCTCTCTTAAGATGTATTATGAATACTGAACTATCTAAAAAGAAATAAATTTATATTTTCTTAGTGTGCATATGATTACATGATATTTTAGTTGTCCTACCCTGTGATTTTCAGATTTTTGTATTGGTTAGATGACGGTGGTGTCGGGGTTCCTCCCAAAGTGGGCAAAGTGGGAATGGATGGAAGTAACCCAATTATTCTGTACAATTTTACCACTATGAAACCAGAGTTCATTACCATTGATATTGATACTCTAAAGCTCTATTGGTCAACTACCAATGATGCAAAGGTGAGTGAATCTGTAATGATTAACTTTGAAAGAAAACTTGATTTCTGGAAACTGTTCTACTTACAAGATGTAGGTACATGCAATCAATTTCAGATTTACCTTACTTTGTTAGTTCTACGATAATACAAGGATTAATTGCCCATTGAAAGGATATTAATGAATATTTTTAGAACCTATCAACTATTATGACCCTCTCTGCCATCTGTTGAATACTTAGCAGGTTAAACAAATTTTTATACTAGTCCGTAGTCTTTTAATAATAGGCGATATCTGGTGAAACATGGATAGATAGCAGACCATTATTCATATAATACAAAAATCAGATCTTCCCTCAACTTTCAAACTAAAATGAATACCTGAATGGGTTGGACTGTCATTAGACATTGCAAGTGGAAAATTATCAAGCAAGTTTTCATCTGACTGATTGTAAAAGATGAAGATTCACATGCAGTGGTACTTTATTTTTAAATACAGTACCTACTTAATCTAGCAGGGAGGCTAGCTTTATAATTGAAAAAGTATTTATTAGCATTTTTTCATACCTTAATAAAAATAAATATTTTGTAGTGTTTCATCATGCTTAACTAAAAAAAAATTAGTAGTGTTTTATCATACTTAAAATAATATTTAATTGTGTTTCATCATACATGATTATAATTATTTAGTTATGTTTCAGCATACCCTCTTCGTCTTTGCAATTTTATTAGTTGCTTACCAGTAAGAAAAGTAATTTAGGAGGAGAGGAAATGCCTGTCTGCCACTTTTTTACCCCCTTTAGTCTCCTTTCCTTTGATAGGGGAATACAAGGTTAGCATTCTTTGGCTCCAGCAAGCATGGGTAAAGTACAGCAATAACAGTATTGTACTTGCAGATTATGTATGTTACAGTCATTATCAACCGCGCTTTTTACTTAGATCTGGAGAATTATACTGTTAAATTATATAAGTCTTTGTAACTTACATTCGTTTCCTTCATATGAATCCCCGTTATTACCGAGCTTGCAGGTTGAGTACAATGAAGAAATATCAGATTTGCACACTTGAGAAAAAAATTACCATAGGTATTTAGTGCTCTTGCTTTGAACATGATATCTTTTTTGTTGTTAATCTGTATAGTAACTAAATGCAAATGTTTTATATAGCTTACCTGTGGAAGAGAAAGCTAGAATACTTCCTCCATGATGCATTGTGTTTCATGTAAAAGTTGACGAATATTGGTGGAGTAAGGGTACTGAGAATCCCATCCTTTATATTTTCCTCCAATAAAATGTCAATTTTGTTTACTTTTACTCAGACACACCCTGTATAGGATGGAGTATGGCTTTCGTAAATAGATAAATAATTCTGTTGTAGATGTCTCAATATGGCTCGACCATTACATTTGTTATAACACATCAAAGGTATAAAATACGTTTAGAATTTTTGTGTAAATATGTAACTCTTCTAGGTTTTCTCTTTTTCAAGCAGCTTGATGATGGAGAGTTTAAAGCAGAGGTAACTGCATATATATATATATATATATATATATATATAATATATATATATATATATATATATATATATATATATATATATATATATATATATATATATATATATATATATATATATATATATATATATATATATATATATATATATATATATATATATATATATATATATATATATATATATATATATATAATAGACACACACACACAGGGAGTCCCCATTTAACGTCAGGGTTCCGTTTCTGACAGCTGACTTAATCTGTATTTTGACGTATGTCGGAACACACCTATAATTCGAATCAGGCCCCCCACTAATGCTAAAATTTAATACTCTTAAAAGAGAAAAATAATCAAAGTTCTTAATCTAAGACATAAAAATAGTAAAAGTACACTATGCAGTATTGCTTACTTTTACTCCTATGGTTGACTTGCATCTGGATAACAGGATAACTTCAAACCCCATATTATAAATTAATAAAGCCATTAACTTGTTAAATAAGAATACAGCTGTGTTTGCTAACTTTGTATTCGTGTATATTTTGAATAAAATAGTATTTGCGGCTATTATTTTTGTTTTTGTTTTTTAAATTCAATATAATCCTTCAATATAGCCAAATATATGAAGAAATAAAGCCATTAACTTGATAAATAGGAATACAGCTGTGTTTGCTGAATATGATTACAGCTGTTTGATAACGTTATATTCGTATGTATTTCAAATTAAATCGTAATTCCAGCTATGAGTTTGTTTTTTTAATATTTAATATAACCAACTATATAAATAAATGAATAAACAAAGCCTTTAACTTGATAACTATGAATACAGCAGTGCTGCTAGCTGTGTATCCTCCGCCATGCTGAAAAACTGTGTTGGCGCGCGGTTTTAATTTTCTGCATCTGCCAGGTAGGTCGAAAAATTAATTTGATAATAATTTATTAATTATTTATTCGCCTCTGATGTAGCGGCAAAATGATGTAACTCGGAACAACCTTATACAAGGAACTACTGTACATATACAGTGGGTTGTCAGTTTACACTGTTCTCAAGTTTCGATGTTTCGTGGTTACAACACATACCCCATTATTATTTTGCTTCTTTTTTTTTATAATTTTTGGCCTGTATTATGTCTCCCAAACAAAAAGCAGATTCTTCTGATGGCATTGCTTTGAAGAAAAGGAAAGCCATCACCATGGAGCTACTGCATTAGCACAGGTGCTTATTTAGGTGTGTTTTCACTTCCACTGAATTCGGGTCACATCACATTTCATGAACGGAACTCTGACATAAATTGAGGACCACATATATATATATATATATATATATGTATATATATATATATATATATATATATATATATATATATATATATATATATATATATATATATATATATATATATATATGTTTTGAGTACATAAAATGTAGCCATGGATCGTGTAAAAATGTGTCTCTCCAGAGTGCTACAGGATTAATCGTATTTACAAACAAGTTGCATACCCTAACCTTACCTAACCTAACAATTTATTGGTTTATTTAAATTTTCATAGGTTTCTGGGGATAACTTATGTTTACAAGATCCGTTGACATATATACTTTTGAAACCATAGGTTAGATAAAGATCAAAGCTCTCTTGGATAATATCTCTCGACATTATATATACATGTCAAGAAACTATTGACTTGTGTTTTATATGTCCGTTCAGTTGTTGCATTCTCTTTGATATATTTGTTTTGAAAGTGTATGTTGTGAAATATAAGATCTACAATAATTAATACAATTGCAGTTGAAAGAGCAGAGGAACACGATGCATTTCTTGACAGTGTGTGTTCAGGCCCTTGAGCTCTATCATAAAAGTTTATTGTTATTAAACCACTTCAGTCACAGCTGCCTTTTATTATGTACGTAAAATGCACTTGTAACTATCAATGGAAGTTTGCAGATCCCCATTTGTAATTATTTTTTTTATTTTTAACAGATTATGAGCAGTGATGTCGATGGTAATAACATCAAAGTCATTTTAGATGCAGCTAATAATATAGCAAAACCAAAAGCTCTGGCGGTCCACGAGAGCAGTAAGTATTCGGTTACTTTTTAATGGCTGAAGTCACATCAGGGCAGCTTTTGATATTTCTTGTTTATTTCATCCCAAATTTCCCTGTCTAATAATACTTAATTTTGTGTTCAATAATTTTTATGAGTAATATTTAAATATTCAGATATAAATATTTGTATGATAACCTGATAGAGTATAGTACATAGTAATGAAAATTTTTTTATACAGCAGTTTGACTTGTCACATATGTACATGTGTATGTACAATATTTCAGGACTTTACTATTTGGACTCTATATATGAAAAAGTGGAACGTGTGGAACTTCCTAATGGAAATAATCCTTCAATACTTTTGGAGAATGAATCTGATCTGAGAACACTCAAGATTTTCAAAAAGCGACCAGGTACGTGTCTCAATCTAAAGAATCTTCTGAACTATGTTTTGTTTTCAGTTTTGTGCCTTTTGTATGTTAGCTGATAAAACGTCTTTAGTATATGAAATCAATATACTATACATATATCTTAAAATATGAAACCAATATACTATACATATATCATAATATATGAAATCAATATGCCATGCATAGACCTTAATATTGAATTTTTCCTCACTATTTATAATATACCACTGCTATGAGTAAACTTGTTGGTTTGGATTGCAAATATACTTATATGAAGTTCAGTGTATTATTCTTATTTTGTTTTTGACATACGCAGTTTGTATACTCTACATATATGTATGCTTATTTAGAGTTAAGATTGATACACTGGATAGGATTTAGATATTTCTAGAAAGTATACCATGCATACTTTTTTAATATAATGTTAATCTGGATACATGTATACTCATGTAGAGTTAAGCTGCTCCTTTTGGGTTTGTTTTCGATATGTTCAGCTATAAACAATACATAAACGCTAATTTAGAGATTAACTTGTTTTTCTGTACATGTTTCTAGTATTTGTAATGAGTATGCTATGCAGAGATTTTTATGTATGTCTGGATATAGATTCAAAGTTTGCAGTGATATGCTGTACATGCATATACTAATATAATGTCAAGCTTGTTTGTAGTTGATATGCTACACATATTTTTTATGTATTATTTATTGTTATTCTGAATAAATCCTCAGTACTTGCAGTCAGTATCAGTACATTAATATAAAGCTAAACTTGTCATTCTGGATTTGTGTATTATATTTAAAATTTGTTTCAATACTACTTTGTTATTTGTATAGATCATTCTTTCTGCATATAAACTTATGAAACTGAGAATCATTGCTTATTTTGCTGGATGCTTCACTTTACTTAATATAATGCAGCATTTTAATAATGAAAGTTATTGCTCTTCAGTGTAATTGTTCATAATTAGAAATATCTTAATTGGATAATAACAGTAAGAAATTCAAAAGTGGCTCACATTTGGTTTAACATATTATGTGTCACTATAATTCCACTTTGAGGGAGAACATAGACAGTTTAGAGCTGGGGAACTAAGACTGGAAGCCCTTCCTGATGCCCCGCAGTCCCCTTGATTGTAGGATTGTCACTAAGCATTGTGCTACCTCAGTCCTCACAGTATTGTTGCTTTTTATTGTTACTCTGTTTCAGTGTATGCATCAAACCCATGTATGATGGGCAATGGAGGTTGTGAACATATTTGTATCCCAAAATTGACTAAACAGCGGTCATGCAGATGTACGACTGGTTACATAGCTGATGGAGAGAAAGCATGTAAAACATATGACAAATTTGCCATTGTTTCTCAGTTGGAAATTGTTCGAGGGTACAGCTTAGATGGAGCTGGAGAGGCAATGACTCCCATCGCTGGAGCAGGTGCGGTGAACGTTTTATTAATGTTCCATTTTGATATATTTACTTAGCTAGATTATGTTTATTGAAAGATAAAATGCACATAATCTTTTTTTTTTTCATCCAATAAGATGCAGTACTGCAAAAGAATAGTTAAAGTAACAGACTTCCCCCATTCCCCTTTTACCTTTAGTTTACTTTTAAGACAAACGAGGAACACAAAGAGCAGATTCTTTCTCCTTTCTTTTAGTCGTCTTCTTCGACATACAGGGAATAGTAATTTGCACTATGGTTATAATTAAATAGTGCTTAATTGTTTAAATATTTTAGGTTGCAGACATTTCCCAACTTATGAACGAGTTAGGTTCCAGAAGTCCGTTTGTAAGTAAAATTGTCTGTAAGTTGTGTTTAGGTAAAAAAAAAAAAGTACTGTACAGTACTTAGGCTAAAAACAATACAGTATTAATGAATTTCAATATACTTGTAGTCATAAGTTGATATTTTGTATGTACAGTACTGTATATATGTTGGTTACGTACCAATGAGGACAAGAATTATTACACAAGGTTTCAGGGCACATTGTTTCAGATATCCCAGTTGAAGAGAGTGATAGAGAGATTCTTCTCCCAAATAGTTAATAGCTCTTCTCCAGAAATGTCTTCAACACTGAAGTACCTTTTCTCTTGGAATACGAGCTGAAGAAACTTCTCCAGAAAAGTGTCTTCAGCAAAGATTGTTTTGTACCTAGTGTGCCACACTGATAACTTCACCAACATATGAAATCTCCATTTAATTTTTATCAAACCTTGGAAAAGCACCAAGGCATAGCAAGTGCAGAACAATCTTTCCTGAAGACACTTTTCTGGAAAAAAGATGTTTGGACCTCTGGAAACTTCCTTGTTGCCTTTGGAAGAAGAATCTCTCTCACTCTCTTCAACAAGGATATCTTGAATAATGGACCCTAGAACCTTGTGTAATTATTACAGTCCTCTCTGATGCTTCTGAGCCACTATATAAAACATAAAGTATTTAGTATTAATGAATTTTAATACAATACTATTAATGTAATACTACAGTACAGTACAGTAATACATACATAATACATGATTAGATAATGGGTAGGTTTGTGATCGCATCTTTGGATGTTTGTAACTCAATGTTCCTAAGTAGGGCAGCTTCTGTATATGTACTAATTTTGTTTAAGTAAGTACCTTCCTACTTCAGCGTGCAAGGCATAGCATTTTGTACTATGGATAGTTAAACCTTGCATGAGATTTAAAATATTTTAGGTTGCACTTTTTGTATATGTAATGGAAATTTTTATAATGAATGCCTTTCTCTACTTTTTGTTATTTATAGGTCACAATGTTTTGCACGTGGATTACCATTACTCCAAAAATTACATTTACTGGATAGAGTTTAATCAGGGTGGGAAAAATGGTATATATAGAAGCAGACCCAATGGGACAGATTTTGAAGGCGTAATTGTTGATGGCATAGGCTCCAATGGGATTCGTGGCATTGCTGTTGATTGGATTGCAAACAATTTGTATTTTACAAATATTTTCCCCCACGAAACTTACGTTGAAGTATCATGGTTGGATGGTACTAACAGAATGGTTCTTAAGAGTCTAACTAAAGATGCCCCAAGAGAACTAGCGGTGAATCCTATTAAAAGGTAAAGATGCTTTATCATTATGCTTTTTAATGTGTAAAATATGTTTCCAGGCTATTTTTTCCTTAAATCTCTATTACTCACTCTTTGGAATGTGTCATAAGTTTATAACTTCTTTTCTTTTAATGAAATAATTTAAATCCAAAACTTACAATTGTACATTACAATTAGATATCTTAATTTGTATAATTATGTTTGTGTAAAGTTTATAAAGACTTGTATACGTAATGGGTATTTCGTAAACCTTTGCATTCTGTAAAATTATTGCATAAAGCAAATCAGTCAGGCTATATAATGAAATTTTTCTGGGCTTTATGTAATATTATTGACTTAATGTGGTCATTTCCAGAGAAAGGGAAATCTCAGTCATAATAATGTACTGAAATCTTTGTTAATGTGATAATTGCCACCAGCCAATGACAGCAAATCGGTTGAAATAATGTGTATTCAAAACTTTTTCTAGCTACTGGGGTATATTTGCTCTTGTTGTTTGAGTTTGGTAATTCCTACTCGTAGGTAATCCATACAATATTGAATTTGTTTTTATTTTTGGTTACTAGGTATTTGTATTGGATTGATTATGGTCAATTCCCAGTGATTGGCAAATCACAGTTGGATGGCTCAGAATGGGAACCCATTGTCACATCTGGTGTTAGTGCCCCTCGTGATATTACTGTGGATATGTTCACACATGATGTGTATTGGGTTGATTCAACTTTAGATTCTATCAACAAAGTAAGCCTTATATGAAACAAGTTTTTATTGGTGAAATGTCAATTAGTGTCTGTATGCTCATATTTTTTCAGTGTTCGTTTATCAAGTCTTTGTCATTTTATTTATAGTGTTAAAAATATTACTTTTAGGTATCATAGAGGACTGAGATGATATATTCTTGAATTCAATGTGGAAGAAAAAATTAATACAGATTTTTGATATATCAAATTCTAGTTTACAGTGGAAATATATATATTTCCCTTTTTCTAACATTCGGATATCGTTAAAGGTGAACTCCTTTTTCTTATATTCATATATCGTTACTATTGAGCTCCTTTTTCTTATAATCACATGTTGTTGCAGATGAGCTCCTTTTTCTCACCTTCATATATCATTACAGGTGAGCTTTAGTGGTGGGAATAGACAGTTTATAAGAAGAAACCTTCCTAACCCTATGGGTATTGCTCTGCACAATAATTATGTTTATTGGATTGATCGAAACTTAGCTACCATCTTTCGTGCCTCCAAGTATGCAGGGAATATGACTCAACCAGAGCGCTTCAAGACCAATATGGGCAACCTGAGGGATATTGCTATCTTTGATATAAGCAATCAACCATCAAAGGTAGGAATTTTCTGAATTACTAGCCATAAATACAGTATGCAGGATAGATTATTCAGAACCTGTTGAAACAATATGCTTCTTATAAAGATTCCTCTTGCAAATGGTAAACTTTTACTGGTCCTTTGATGTCTAATTTGAATTTTGTTGCTGAGGTTCATTTATGAAAGTCACATTAATCTTCCTATGAAAACATCAAGTTCGCAAATTTTCTCTTTTTGACTTACAATGATCTGTAGGTATCTGATCGTGCAAGAAGGAAAGGATGGGAAGGAAGAATATGAATGGGATATAATTTTAAGCATAATGCAAAGACTTGATCTTGTATAGAGGATGCTCTTGGATAGAAATGTATGAAGTGTGATTTATAAAACCACCCTACTGATAGAGATTCCTTATGGGATTTGGTTATCAAGGCTCTAGAAAATTAGGTACTCTATAACTAATATTTATATTTTGTTGCATCGCAGGGTGATACACCATGTACCAGATTAGGTAATGGAGGTTGCGCTCAGCTTTGCTTTTCACTTCCTGTAGAAAACCCAAATCCTTCCAAGTTCCGTTGCGAATGTGCATCAGGGATACTTGCTCAAGATAATCGAAGTTGTGAAGAAGCCAAAGAATATTTAGTCTTTGCTACTAGAACTGAAATCCGAAGTCTTTCACTAGATGTTAAAAGCGCAAATGTTCCATTTGATACAATTGAAGGATTAACCAATGTCGTTGGAGTTGATTTTGATTTTAAGGATAAGCAGCTAGTCTTCACCCAAATTAGACCCCATACGAGGATTGCCAAGGTTTCAAGCCGTTCCCCAACAGCAGAAAGCATTGAACCAATTCTTGAAAACGGAATTAATCCTGAGGGTATAGCTTATGATTGGACTTCTAAAAAAATATATTGGACTGACTCAGCTAATAACAGCATTTATGCAATGAACTTTAATGGATCGAATATTGTTATGATAATTCAAGTGGAACGACCTCGCGGTATCGTACTGGATCCTTGTAGGGGGTACGTATTATATATTTGTTATCATTTCATCTGTTAGGTTTGTATATGGCCCTCAACATTGAGGGATTGCCATGACAGTGATATATTTACTCACGTATATATCACCTTTTACATTTCAAGTTTTTTATTATACGTAACGCCTGCTCTTGTTAGAGTTAGGCGTTACGTATAAAAGTAATTACATATTCTTTAATTAATATCAATGTATTGAGTGCCATACATATGTATGAATCAATTCGCAATATTTGGCTGTTTTTATTACCTTTTTGACTTAATTTTAAAATTAAACATGACACCTAGGTCCAGGTACCCTGATTATTTTGTACTATTTGCAGTGCTCTGCAACATAAATGTTTTTACCTTACTCTTGAGCCTTAGTTGATTCACCCACATATTTGAGAATACCCTCGGCAACAAACTTCGGACTCCTTTTATTTTTAACGTTACGCCATATCCCGCATGCATCCAACAGCAGTGTTATAAATAAAACAGGAAAAAAGTAAAGTAGCTAGGCTTCATCATACCATATTCATTCTCACTACCTATATCATATTATTTGTGACAAGAAAATAATATTCCCTGCAAGTGTCAGTATCCATTTTATGTAACCTCTACAAAATCCAGGAAATACAAGTGGTATATAGTCTGCTCAAAACCAGGAATAGTCCCTTTTGGTATTCAATAGCAAGCAGGTATTAAAGAATGGAATTCTAATTCCCCCACTGCTAGGATCACGAATGCCATATTTGTCACTAGAGAGGGCGGACTTAATATTGACAGTGTGCATTATTTGTAACCTTGTTTATACCTTTAATACAGACACATGTATTTCACTGACTGGGGGAGATTAGGCACGTCGGGAAAGATTTATCGTTCTACAATGGCTGGATCCTTCAGAGAGGAGGTCATTGGTGATGATCTATCACAGCCAAGTGGTCTTGCAATTGATTATGACGAAGAAATGTTATACTGGACAGATGCTGTTAAAGAGAGAATAGAAAGGTCTTTCCTGAATGGAACTAAGAGAGAGGTAAGCTAAATCGTGCATCATGTTTTATTTCAAAGAGCTGTTTTATCTTCCATAAGCTTGAGTAATAAACAGTATGTATGCCTGCATACATACATGCAGATATTCATAGTAAGTAATTTTTCTTTTCAGGTTCTTATCACAGCAACTATATATCCATTTGCTATAACTGTGCACAGGCAGTTCATATACTGGACCGATTTACAACTTCGAGGTGTATTCAGAGCTGAAAAATATACAGGTGCAAATGTTGTTGAAATGGTAAAAAGACTGGAAGAATCACCCAGAGATATTCATGTGATTTCAGAAGAACTCCAAAAATGTGACATAAAACCATGTAACATTAACAACGGTGGCTGTGCTCAGTCTTGTATACCCAGCGTTGATAATACAGTAAGTGTTATTTTATTAGTATGTTGAAAAATGATGGATATTTTTGTAGTGTACTAGACAAATAAGTCGGTTTTCATGAATGTATTCTTCATTTAATTTTTTTTTAGTACTGCACACTTAAAATGTTTGTGCCATAAGATGCAAATATAGTTAACTCTGATTGATATTTGAAAAATAATATTAGTTGTTAAGAAACTTGAAATCTTTCATTTTAGGTGGAATGTAAATGCAACACATCTCTACAATTGGTCAATGAGAATAAGATGTGTGTTCCTAAGAACTATACTTGTGATGCAAATAAATTCTATTGTGCCACTGTAAATAAATGCATCTCTAGATTGTGGGCTTGTGATGGTTCAGACGACTGTGGAGATAACTCAGATGAGGACAGAAATTACTGCAGTAAGTTATTTTTGATAGAGATCTCTTATAAAATAAATTAATCATTTTGCCTTTCAGTAATCAGTTTTCTTCATGCTTTTAGTCTATTTGGCATATTGTTAATCAAAACAGTGAAATATATAAAATCTTGTTAATTTTTTTTATAAATTTTTTTCTTTTCTATTAGCTTACCACACTTGTAGTCCGAGTGAATTCCGTTGCAAGAATGGTCGCTGCATCTTTGCTACGTGGAAATGTGACCATGAAGATGACTGTGGTGACGGATCAGATGAGGAGGAATGTGAATACCCACCATGTGCTGAGGGCGAGTTCACTTGTGCCAACCATCGGTGCATTCCAATGTCTCAGGTAATTTTATGGTAATTCTAGTGTTTACTTCAATATTAAGTAATGCATGAGTGATTTTAGGCTTAATTTAGAGAATTGGATGATTATTGTCATTGGAAAGAATATTAGAATAAATAGTATGCAGTAGAAGGTAGCAAAACAAGTTTTCTATTTTCTGCTTGTTGACCATTAAGTGGTATATAGATTGCCGATATTTGTGCTCTTTTTCAGTGTTCAGTTAGGAATGTTATTAATACCTTTTATTATTGCAGAGGTGCAATGGTGTTAATGATTGCAAAGACCAGCATACATCTGATGAAATGAGTGATTCATGCCCGGAAGTAAGCTGTCCACCTAACCATCTAAAATGCGAAAACACAACAATTTGTGTTGAACCATACTGGTTGTGTGATGGGGATGACGACTGTGGAGATAATTCCGATGAAAATAAGCTTCACTGTTCTGATAGATCATGCCCACCAAATAGTTTCAGGTTCAGTTTATATTTGTCCTAATCTTGCCAATATTTATTATCATATGATTGCCTATACATAAATTTTGTTCATTAATGGTATTGAAACTCTGTAACTAGCTTTTTTGACTGAATATGGTTTTATAAGTTTCATCGTACTCTCTTTAAATGCTTCCTTCCTCGAGAATTTAATCTTGTTGGATTTAGGAAGCTGGCATTGTATGTGTGGTTATTCTTGTTTTACTTACATACTATTTATCTGAAATTTTGTTTGTAGTACAACACCATTGCCTAAGTTGTAATAAAGTCATGAATGGAGTCTCAAGTAAAATTGCTCTTAACTTTAAATACTCATTCCCATAGATGTCCAAATCATCGCTGTATCCCTGGGACGTGGCATTGTGATGGAGATGATGATTGTGGTGATGGAGCTGATGAGCCCGATGAATATTGTGAAAAAGAAGACCGTACATGCTTTGGAGATCTTTTCACTTGTGATAATGGAAACTGTGTACCCATGATATATATATGTGATGGTGATAATGATTGTCTAGATGGGTCAGATGAAGATGATCGTCATAAGTGCAGTATGTATCCATGACCTGCACTGTCTTTAAATACATAAATTTTCTTGTCCCATTTTATTACTTAAATTTTAACTGACAAAATGCCTTTTATTTTAATCATTTCAATTATGTTATTACAAATTCCTGAGGTTTCTTTACTGTTTGTATATTCGGATCCTCATCCCTCTTTGTCTAGCAATTGGTGACCCAGTTTTAGCATCAACATGTTCCGCTTTTTT
>JAXCGZ010013604.1:0-5000 GCA_037179515.1 Halocaridina rubra
TTGAGAGAGAGAGAGAGAGAGAGAGAGAGAGAGAGAGAGAGAGAGAGAGAGAGAGAGAGAGAGAGAGAGAGAGAGAGAGAGAGAGAGAGAGAGAGAGAGAGAGAGAGAGACTAGCATTCTCACTTCTTTTGTTAAGATCATCCCGACTGAGTTACACCAGGCTGGGTAAGACATCAATCTGAAAATAAATTAAAGAAAAAACAGAAATATCTCTATAAAAAGATCCGAATCCATTGCATACTGATGATGCACCAACATACCACAAAAATTCCTTTTTAAACAATTATTGGTGCGGTTGGTAACTATAAGGAGTACAGTTCCTAAATATCAGTGTATTGGACTCTAATCTCAGGTAAGAATAGCTATAAATAAATGTGTGTGTGTGTGTGTGTGTGTGTGTGTGTGTGTGTGTGTGTGTGTGTGTGTGTGTGTGTGTGGTGTGTGTGTGTGTGTGTGTGTGTGTGTGTGTGTGCATGCTCGTGTATGCAAGTGTGTTTGCGAATGAGGAGCCATAACTTAGAATATTAACTTAGTTTTCAGAAAGAGAGAGAGAGAGAGAGAGAGAGAGAGAGAGAGAGAGAGAGAGAGAGAGAGAGAGAGAGAGAGATAGTAGTGGCGTCTGTCATCTATCACCCGCGAACTCAGAGAGAGAAAAATGAGTACAAAAGTGGTTAGCTCAAGCTTTTAATAGATGCAAGGACATCAAAAGGACAGTGAACAGGCAAGGACATAACAGTCCTTGAAAATACAAACATGTCCTCGCAACCCGTTTGTTTGCATGTTTTTATTTTTTTCTTTGCTTCTCCAAATGTAGGTCACCTCGCGAGTGTGTGTGTGTGTGTGTGTGTGTGTGTGTGTGTGTGTGTGTGTGTGTGTGTGTGTGTGTGTGAGAGAGAAAGAGAGAGAGAGAGAGAGAGAGAGAGAGAGAGGAGAGAGAGAGAGAGAGAGAGAGAGAGAGAGAGAGAGAGAGAGAGAGAGAGAGAGAGAGTCTTTATGAAAGTGTGTGTAACAGAGATAAAGTATATATCAGATAGATAGATAGATAGATAGATAGATAGATAGATAGATAGATAGATAGATAGATAGATAGATAGATAGATAGATAGATAGATAGATAGATAGATAGATAGATGGATGGATGGATGGATGGATGGATAGGATGGATAGATAGATAGATGGATGGATGGAAGGATGGAGAGAGAGATGAAGAGAGAGAGAGAGAGAGAGAGAGAGAGAGAGAGAGAGAGAGAGAGAGAGAGAGAGAGAGAGAGAGAGAGCTACCTACAATGAAAGGGAAACCTTTAAAGGGACAAATGCTTTCTCCTATTTTGCGCTGCAAATTCAATGAAAAAATGCATGAGAGAGATAACATCATTAGTATGATATTTCCAATTATTTCTTTTTTGCCCTCGACAGCATTACAGCACCGGTGTAGTGTTCGCTCTCTCTCTCTCTCTCTCTCTCTCTCTCTCTCTCTCTCTCTCTCTCTCTCTCTCTCTCTCTCTCTCTCTCTCTCTCTCTCTCTCTCTCTCTGGTGCAGACAATTTATCTCTTTGCTCAACTCTATCTATCTATCTATCTATCTATTTGTTTGTCTCTCTGTCTGTCCGATGCACATCCTCTCTCTCTCTCTCTCTCTCTCTCTCTCTCTCTCTCTCTCTCTCTCTCTCTCTCTCTGGTGCAGACAATTTATCTCTTTGCTCAACTCTATCTATCTATCTATCTATCTATCTATCTATCTATTTGTTTGTCTCTCTGTCTGTCCGATGCACATCCTCTCTCTCTCTCTCTCTCTCTCTCTCTCTCTCTCTCTCTCTCTCCTCTCTCTCTCTCTCTCTCTCTCTCTCTCTCTCTCTCTCTCTCTCTCTCTCTCTAAGTGACCCATTTCCTAGGATTAAAAAAAGACCGAAATGTAATCTGCCTACGTAAATAGGATTACTCCATTTTGCCTCTCTTTGCCAAAGCGACGGATATGAAGACGATATTATCCGCCATAAATCATGAATGGCATATTTTTTACTTATTTTTTTATCTCTCTTTCATTCTTTTTCTCTTTTACTTACTTTTTAGAGGCATATTTATACTTATTTTTACTTTTATTACTTTTTTTATTTCTGTTCTCACTTTTCTTTTTATGATGCCTATTTCTGCTTATATTTCTCTCAATTCATCGATTTCTTTCTAAATTTCCTTTGCATAAAGCATATTTCTGCTTATTTTCTCTTACTTTTCTCTCTTTCCATTTTTCTTTTCTTTTAATCTTTAAGAGGTAGATATCTGCCTCTTTTTCCCCTTCTATCTTTTTTCTCTTATCATAAAAGAAAAATATCTCCTCTTTTAATTTTCTTTCTTTTCACTCTTGTCATCAAAGGAAAATACATCTTTTTTCCTTTTCTCACACTCAGGGTAACGATTACATCTGCCAAAACAAGTCCTTCGTAAGAAGGCAACCGTCCTAGCCCTTAGTAAAATAGGGAGTTCGTGACGTAAAACCGAATCCATCCTTTTCTTTCTTTTTCCTCTTGTTATCAAAGGAAAATATCTCCTTTTTTCCCTTTTCTTTCTTTCATTCCTTTCCGGTATTTCTTTACCTCGTCACGAAAATATGTCTCTATATATTTCCCCACTTTTCCTTTTTTCTTTCCATGGGAACAATATTTCTTCTTATTTATCCCTTAATTTTTTTTTCTTTCCATTTCTTGGGACATATTTCTGCTTATATTTCATCCTTTTCCAGGCCTTTTTTTTCCATGTCTTGGGATATATTTCTGCTTATATTTCATCCTTTTCAAGGCCTTTTTTTCTTTCCATTCTTGGGACATATTTCTGCTTATATTTCACCCTTTTCCAGGCCTTTTTTTTTTTTACTCAAGAGAGGACTATACCTGCTTATTTTAACCCATTCTTTAATTCCCTTTTCATTTCCATGGGCAGTATTTCTGCTTATTTTTTTCTCTTTCCTGCTTATCTGCTTATCTTTTCTCTCTCCTGCTTTCTTGTTTCCTTCAATGTGTAGAATACGTATTATTTTTATTTCTTTATTTTCTTTCTTTTTCTGCTCATTTTCAGGAATATATCTGCTGATTATTTCCTAATTATTCCTACTTCTTTTCTCTTTTAATGAGAGAAATATATCTGCTTCTTTTTCCATATTTTTCTCTCTTTCTACAAAAGTCTATTTCTGCTTATTTATACCTTCTCTTTCGGTCCTTTCTTATTTCCTATCAACTTTACCCTCTTCCTTTCTATCCTAATTGTTCCTTTTCACGATGTAATTTTCTGATTATTTTCTTCATTTTTTTCTGCCCGTTATTCTTTTGTTCTTGAGCTTATTTTTGTTTTTTCCTCTCTCCGTTTTTCTTTTTTCTTACCATACAAGAAATATATTTACCATTTTCTATTATTTCTTATTTTGAAATCAGACAAAACACTATAGACTCAGTGAAGTTTATTTTTATTATTATTATTATTATTATTATTATTATTATTATTATTATTATTATTATTATTATTATTATTATTATTATTATCTTTATTTTCATTATTATTATTATTATTATTATTATTATTATTATTATTATTATTATTATTATTATATATATTATTATTATTAATATTATTATTATAACTATTATTATTATTATTATTATTGTATTTATTATTATTATTATTGATATTCTTATTATCATTATTATTGTTATCATCATCATTATTATTATTATTATCATTATTATTATTATTATTATTATTAGCTAAAAAAATGGTCATATCGCCATACTTATGCTTCTTCAGTCTTCCTTTCATTAATAGATTCAGTTTCTTCTTTCTTTTTCTTCTTATAATACTACTACTACTACTACTACTACTACTACTACTACTACTACTACTACTACTACTGCGGCTGCTGATATTTTATTCCTCCCCCTCCTCCTCATATATATATGTCATCTGTTTATCCAGGTCTAAAGCTCTTAGACAAATACATTTGTTATTAGTGCTCCCTCTCTTTCCCTCTAACAGGCAGGAGGGGAGGAAATACGGATGGATGGGAGGGGTCATATAGGGCTGGATGAGAGGAGGCGAGTAAGTACCCCCTCCCATGTGATTATGGAAGGGCTCGTGTCAAGGTGGAAAGGATCCAAGAGTAATATATTCGAGTAGAGACTTCAATATATCAAAATAAAACAAGATCCACCAGAGGCCTTTTTAACTGCTCCCCAGAGGGCCACTATTCACCTTCAATACATATAATTTAAGGGACGATTACGTTATCCGTGTCCTAATTCTTCGGTTCTCTGTGTACTTAGCGCTCTCTTCTCTTTTCTTAAGAGCAGAAAATCTATTTATTTACTTATTAATTTCTATTTTTAATTATTTCTTCTTTCTTTCTTCGTTTATTTATTTGTTTAATTTTTGCTTCTTATTTAAGCATTTTCTATGCTGTCTTCATTTGCTTTGTCTACTTTGTGGAAATATGTTTGATTGAATTGTTATATGTAAAATAGTTTTCAGCTTGGTTATATATATATAATAATATATATATATATATATATATATATATATATATATATATATATATATATATATATATATATATATATATATATATATATATTGTTCCGGTTTTACGTCACGGACTCCCTTTTCTACCAAGGGCTAGGACGATGGCCTTTTTGTTTTTGGCAGATGTAATCGTTTCCCTGAGTGCATGCCCTTGCTAACCTCAGACCGTGACGGGGCGCGAACCCTCAACCTGACGCCTTAGAGTCGCGGACGCTACCGCTTGAGTCACGTTGACTACTCTATTTTTATATATATATATATATATACTATATATATATATATATATATATATATATATATATATATATATATATATATATATATATATATAATATAAGGCTAAAGGTAAAACAGTATATTCATGATCATGTCTTTCACTATGAACCATAATTCCTTCCTGTTGCTCTCCCTTAAAAAAAAAAAAAAGTTCGTGCATG
>JAXCGZ010013604.1:15000-25000 GCA_037179515.1 Halocaridina rubra
TATTATTATTATTATTATTATATTATTATTATTATTATTATTATTATTATTATTATTATTATTATTATTATTATTATTATTATTATTATTATTATTATTATTATTATCATTATTATTATTATTATTATTATTATTATTATTATTATTATTACTATTATTATTATTATTATTATTATTATTATTATTATTATTATTATTATTATTATTATTATTATTATTATTATTATTATTATTATTATTATTATTATTATTATTATTATTATTATTATTATCATAAAACATATATTTAGTACAACAATAAAATTACATCAACGTGACGCAGTACCTATAATTAAATATAAAGGCGAATATAATCACTAAATAGATGATCATTTGTACTCACTCTGACCAGCCGAGTTGACACGAGGAGTATGAAACCCACCTAAAATATAAAAGAAAATATATGTTATTTAATTGCTATTTTATTTATATAAAAAACAATATGTAATTCCAATACAAACATATATATTTATATAACATAATAAAGTCACTTTGTTAGGAAATCCTTAATTCTCGTACTGTAGGGACTGAAACCCGGGCATTTGTAGAGCAGGAGCTCACAGCTTAGTATACATAACATTAATTATATATGACCACGACTCCCAGTACTTTAAATAACCCCTTAAGTTCTTAGGTTAGGATAGGTTATGCCAAACCTAACCTAACAACCTAACCTAACAATTTATAGGTTTATTTATTGTACAAGGAGTCGTTATCTTTACTTAATCCCTTTGGGCAAGTGAAATAAGATGTGTATTCATGAAAGACCCAGTTCCGAATTCCAAAAGTATGTGATGTAATTATGGAACAATTTAATATCGTGATTCTTTATACGTCTGAGATGGTCTGAACATATGGAAAGAATGAACGAGGATCGACTAGCAAAGAGAATGCATAAGGCAGTTGTGAGTTGAGTAAGGCAGAGGAAGACCTAGTTTGAGATGAATGGACGAGGTAGAAAGAGCATTGGGTGCACTTGGTATATCAGTAGAGCAGAGAAGAGAGAGTGCAAGAGATAGCAACGAGTGGAAAGAGAGCGTGAATAGGACACGCTGGCTACAATGGCTTTCCCTCACCTGCTCAGTGCAGTAAACTGGAACTGGTGGGTGTGAGAGAGGGCTAATACGAGACGAAGCAATGAAGGTAAACCAGCTACAGCTGTCGGGACTTCCGAAAGAAGATTTCTACCTACTTACACCACGGATGACCCAAACAGCGTGGTGTTGGTGGTGGAATTCAGGCAACTCTTTATCCCCAAGGAGCTAATGCGGGTGAGATGGGATAATTGAGTTTCTGGTAAATGGTGTGTGCTTTGACTAGGTGACCCTTTACAAAAGGGACTAAGGCCATTGTATATACATATATGTATGTTGTATGTACAAATCTATAAACAATCACACAAGAATGCAAATTTTCACTCTCGTATTAACAAGCAGCCACAAACACATATGAAAATTGTAAAAATCGAGTAAAAATAGATTTAATAATATTTTCTCGAATACATCAACAATCATATAATGAAAAATGAAAGAAATAAAAAATGTATACACATACATTCACCAAACGAATATACACAAAAATATGATCTCGGCTTCATTATCTACTATCAGGCAATACTCCCATTGAGAATGGAAAAAAAAGGAAAAACAGAGGAAAGAAAATGAAAAAAAAAATATAGAGGGAGAAAATGAAAAAAGGCATCAAAGAAGATGAAGGAAAATGGAAGAAAAAGTAATAGAGAAAAAATGAAAATATTTAAGATAAAAGAGAAGATTAAAAAATGAGAGAGAAATAGAAAATACAAAAGAAAAAGGTAATATAATAAAGCAAAAGAATATAAAACAAAAAAGATAAATAATAGAGAAAATGAAAAATTGAGAAAAGAAAGAAAATAGAAAGAAAAGGAAAAAGGAAAAAAATAAACTAAAAAAAGGAAAAGAAAGATAAGATTAAGGCTTCCTAACATCCCTTTTCCACTTGGCCAAACTCTTTCGTGGCAAAAAAAAAAACACACACACACACACGCACGCACGAAATATATACACATAAACCCACTATTCCTCAGATCACAGAGAATTTGCTCAATACTTACATCATTTTTTTTTAGCTTTTTTTCCTGTTCTTGAAGGATTTTCTTGATAATCTTCCTCCACTCTTTTCTTGACTTTTACTTATTTTTTTTATTTTCTAAGTTTACTTACGTAATACTATTTTTATTACTATTATTTATAGCGAACTAGAAGGAAGTTTAGGAATCAGGAACTGAAGAAAACAAAAGAGAATTTCGTCTTACGACCGTAAGAACATATATAACATTACTTATTATTGTGACATTTTATCGTTTATAATAATAATAATAATAATAATAATAAATACAATAATAATAATAATAATAATAATAATAATAATAATAATAATAATAATAACAATAATAATAATAATAATAATAATAATAATAATAATAATAATAATAATAATAATAATAATAATAATAATAATAATAATAATAATAATAATAATAATAATAATAATAATAATAATAATAAAATAATAATATCGAACTATATAGAGAACTTATCATGAAAAGACAACACACACATACACACACACGCACACACTCGCACGTACCTTCTACATACAATTTTGGATTTAAAAATTCCAAGATCTATGATATGCCTGAGAGCAAGATGGAAGCAAAGTCTAATACTATCAATCATGCAATGTTCTCATTTAACACCTCTCTCTCTCTCTCTCTCTCTCTCTCTCTCTCTCTCTCTCTCTCTCTCTCTCTCTCTCTCTCTCTCTCTCTCTCTCTCTCTCTCTCTCTCTCTCTCTCTCTCTCTCTCTCTCTCTCTCTCTCTCTCTCTCTCTCTCTCAATAATACATACATTGAGTCTGTTGAGTTGAAGAGCTTACACACGAGAGAGCCACTACAGACTCCTAATTATCCACACGTGGCTCTGGTGAAGGGAAGTTGTAGGAACCTTATTGGGGAGTTGAATTCAGGACCTACTGTGTGGGGGCCAGGATCTTTACCCATTTTATCTACTTCTGAGTATATATATATATATATATATATATATATATATATATATATATATATATATATATATATATATATATATATATATATATATATATATATATATATATAGAGAGAGAGAGAGAGAGAGAGAGAGAGAGAGAGAGAGAGAGAGAGAGAGAGAGAGAGAGAGAGAGAGAGAGAGAGAGAGAGAGAGAGAGAGAGAGAGAGAGTTTCCACTTCCAGACATGCTTTTCTGACTGTCAGTGGGATCAATTCGAAGGTTGATCGTAAATAAAGTGTAGCTGAAAAATTAAGACTGAATCCCATTCCTATCGCCCCAACGGCGGTCTCGATCAAGGGTCTACCAACTCCATAAAACTGGAAATGTTTAAATGAAATATTAAATACATATATAAATAGACATATATATATATATATATATATATATATATATATATATATATATATATATATATATATATATATATATATATATTGACAGACAGACAGACAGACAGATATGATGATAGATAGATACATAGATAGATAGATAGATATATAGATAGATAGATAGATAGATAGATAGATAGATAGATAGATAGATAGATAGATAGATATAGATATATAAATTCATTAATTAAAACGACATATATTCCTAGAAAAAGACTTACAGGAAGAAACAAAACAGAACATCCAATCCATCCATCTATCCATCCATCCTTTCATCCATACATCCATCCATCCACACATGCACACAGACAGACAGATAAACAGACATATAAACAACAGACAGACAGACATAAACGAGAAAATGGACAAAAAAAATCACCACCCTCTAATGGATTCCAATATAATGTTCACACTTAAATGCGCGTTAAATATTCCCTTTTATCACCAATTCCCCTTTATTCGTTCTTCTATTCATGATTTTCTCATTCTATTAAATTCATCCCCATTTAAATCAAATTCGAATTACCTCTCTCTTCTCTTTTCTACATTTTTATTCATTCATTTTTCATTCTTCCCTTCCTGCTTATTTTATTTCGTCTTCCCCTTTTTATTCATTTTAATAGTTCCATTTCTCGGAATTTCTCTGTTATTGTTTGTATATCAGACAGACCTTAAATATTCTACACAGAGTGTTATTAATTTATTCATAAATATATTTATCTATTTATTTGTTTATTTATAAATGTATAGATATACTTGCTTATTCATATATATATATATATATATATATATATATATATATATATATATATATATATATATATATATATATATATATATATATATATATATATATATTGCTTAGTAATTATAAGTCCCAGGTTCAAGTCTCGGTCGGGGTAAAAATTATTCACGTCTTCACATATGGTAATGTGCTTCTTTGGTTATTGTTGGTCTCGAATGAGATTGGGAGTGGAATTAAATGCGAAAACGAAACCACGAGTGAGGTTGGGGGAAACTGTAATATGAACATAGTGGCATTCAGATAGAATGCGTTCATTCCTAGTATAGCAGATATATGCTGTAAGTTCTGTTTCCCAGACCTTTTGTGGTGTAGTAGGTAGCACCTTGGCTTAGTAATTATAAGTCCCAGGTTCAAGTCCCGTTCGGTGTAAAAATTATTCATATGTATATATGTGTGTGGGGGGGGCTTCATGGATGTGCGTGTGATTACCTAATTGTGATTACCTAATTGTGTTTACGGGAAAGAGCCCAAAGCTCGTATCTTCCCGTCTCCTGATCGGTTCCATTTTAGACTTAGTGATACTTATCGTACCTGTCCTTAAAACTATGGATTGAGATAGCATTAACTACCTCCTCGCTTAGCCAATTCCAATTATCAACTACTCTTACACTGAAAAAGTATTTCCTCACATCCTGCTAAAAAGTTTTCTTACGAAGCTTCAAACTATGACCTCTAGTTCTAGAGCCAGCCATATCGAAATATCGATCCCTATCCACTCTATCATAACCATGAAGGAATTTAAAGACTGTCACCATATCCCCCCTTACTCTTCTAGCTTCGAGTGATGGTAAGTCTAATTCCCTCAGCCTCTCATCATAACTGAGATTGCGTATTTCTGGCACCAGTTTCGTGGCATGTCTTTGAACTTTTTCAAGCTTAGCTATGTGCTTTTTCAAGTGCGGATTCCAAAAGGGGGCTGCATATTCGAGTTTTGGCCTCACATAGGTTACATAAATATTTCTGAACATTTCCTTGTCCATGTGCCTGAAGGCACATGGGTGTGTGTGTGTGTGTGTGTGTGTGTGTGTGTGTGTGTGTGTGTGTGTGTGTGTGTGTGTGTGTGTGTGTGTGTGTGTGTGTGTGTGTGTATGTGTGAGTGTGGGTGGGTGGACGGGTTTCATGGGTGTGTGTGTGTGTGTGCTTTGTGTGTGTGTGAGTGGGTGGGTGGGTGGGTTTTGGGTGGGTGGGTTTTTAGTGGGCGGGTTTCATGGGTGTGTGTGTGTGTGTGTGTGTGTGTGTGTGTGTGTGTGTGTGTTAATCATTTATTTCTTTATTTATTTTTCATTTATTCATTCATATAGTTAGTTATTTCATTTATCTTTCTATTGATTATTTATTTAGTTTTCAAAAGAGGATTAGAAGAGAGCTTGGAAGCGCCCCAAGAGACAACTACTTTGACCTCTTATTAAGGAAAAATGTTAATTTAAATGTTCATGTTTATTTATGAAGATATACGTATGTGTGTATGTTTCTCTGTAGATGATATCTTCCATTATCAACATTTCATGTGTTCATTATCAACATTTCATGTGTTATTTTTAATCTTTCTATTCTAATTTTCTCTTTTTACTTCTCAACATGGTTGACATTTTAATTTTTGAAGACATAGTGCCAAAACCAGCAAGACGGATAGAAGAGATTAATTTGTGTAAATAACATAACAAATCTGTAGGACAGAATGACAGATAGCGACAAACCTCATCTCACATATTAATGATATTATAAGCCAGTGATTCTCACATACAAATCCGTCAATAACTTTCCGAGACACATAAATATACACATCATGACCAGACAGAAATCCGCAACATCTCGTATACAACTCTCTCTCTCTCTCTCTCTCTCTCTCTCTCTCTCTCTCTCTCTCTCTCTCTCTCTCTCTCTCTCTCTCTCTCTCTCTCTCTCTCTCTCTCTCTCTCTCTCTCTCTCCTGTGATTGAGTCGGCTCCATTAATGTGCGTATTAATAACCAAACTACCTGACTTTATCATTCGATAATATGGATGGTTCGGATGGTCTATCCTCTGTTCCTTCAACATTAAATGTAAAAGGATAGGTGCCAAGATAAATGATGAATAGTCCGAATAGTATATCTAAGATATATTCGACAGATAATGCAGCAGACAATGGGAAAGATAAGACTGGGGGGTTAAGATAACCTGTACCCACCCCCCCCTCGCTTGTCCAATAGTCTCTGTAGGAACGAGAAGAGTATAAATAAAAAAGATGGTTTGGATATTCTGTCACCCTATATAATCCAGCAACTAGCAAGAAATATAACAAAGAATAGTAGGGATAGTCATTCCATTTAGTTTTTCTGACAACTACTCTAGCAAACAGATGTGCAGATAGTACTGGATAGTGCAGCGCTGATACGTTATGTTTCATCCGCAACTAATAGCCGCGAAGATAACCTCGGATAGTCTAAATATCCGATGTTATCTTCATCCGATTGTTAATGTAGATACTATATGTTAAGATACCACTGGTTAGTAGAGATATCCGACCATTTTAGCTTTTTCTGTTGCAAATAATGGCGAATATAGCATCAGATAGTTCAGATAGTCATTAGCTATTACTCTTTCGTACCAAACAGCTGAAAAGATAACATAGGATAGTCCGGAAAGATATTTGGTCATCGCGTAGCGAATAGCGCAAACTTAGGATAGTCCGGATAGTCAACGGTTCATCCGATAGTTAATGTACCGGATAGCCGTGATTTATAGCCGGATAGGAAGGGAGATATTGCGGTTAGAACTGGCTCATATTTTCCCTTTTTATGAGGTCATGGAGTTTTTAATAGGAGGCATTTTATGAGGGAGGCATATGTTGTTACACCTCCTCCTCCTCCTCCTCTTCCTCCTCCTCCTCCTCCTCCTCCTCCTCCTACCTCATCCTCCTTCTCCTCCTCCTCCTCCTCCTCTACCTCCTCCTCCTCCTCCTCCTCCTCCTCCTCCTCCTTCTCCTCCTCCTCCTCCTCCTCCTCCTCAACCGCTTCTTCCTCTCCCTCTTCTTCCTCCTCCTTCACGATCTCTTCCTCCTCACTCTCCATCTCTACTACCAACTCCTCTTCCTCCCTCCTTTTCTTCTTTCTCCATTTCTCTCTCCTCCTCATTCTCTTCCTCAGCCACCTTCTCATTCTATTGCTCCTCCACTTTTACATTTTCTTCCATCTCTCCAACTACCTTTTCTTTTCCTACCTCTAACACTTTTCCTTCTTCTTCTTTCTCCTAATCCTCTTCCTCTTCATCCACCTCTCCCTCTTCTTCATTTTCTCCCTCATCCATTTTTTCACTCTTGCTCTTCCACTTCCACCTTCTCCTCCACCTTTACAACCAACGCCTCATCCTCCACCTATTCCTTTTCTGCCTCATCACTCATCCTCACCACGTCTACCTCTTCATTTTCGTTTCACCACACTAATTACTCCATTTCTTACTCTTCCAATACTTCCATTTCTTCCTTGCCCTCCACTTCATCGTTTTCTATCACTTCTTTCTCTTCCTTTTTCCTTCACCATTTCTTCTCTCCTGCCTTCTCTAGTCTTCTAAAACCTCACACTCTTCCTTCATCTCTACTAATTCTTTTTCACTCTTCCCTCTCTCTGGTTTAATCTTCCTCCATCACCACTTCTTCCTTCCACCTCTTCCTGGTCGTCCAGTGCCTCACTCTCCTCCCCTTTCTTCACCATCTCTCCTACATATTCTCCACCACATATTCCATCTCTTCCACTTCATTCTCCTTCACCGCTTCAGCCTTCCTCCTATAACCTGCACTTCCAGTATGTCTTCCTTCTCCTCCATCATCACATCGTCTTCCATTTTCTCCTCTATTATCTCCTTCACTACTTCATCCTTTCTCCTCTTCCCAACTCATCCACTACCTTTATCTCTTCTTCCACGTCCGCCACCTCTATTCCTGTTCCATTGTGTTACGCGTCCAACATAGATGTGTTGATCAAATCTGTCGGTTACGTAAAATCTGGAACCGATGGATATATGTCGTAAACTGTATGTTCGTGCCTCGAGACCCATCAAGTCTGACTGGCAGAGCTCCAAATACAAGCGACCATTAAAACAGCTGGAATTCGTAACATACACAGGCATCAATCCAGGGATATACTTGTATGAGGTAGTCTGTCCAACACGTAATTTACAATTATGGCATCTCAGAGATAATATATGTGTGGCACCGTTCAAAATGCACTATCCAGTTCAATCTGCACATCAGTTTACTAAAGTAGTTGTCAGATAAACTAAATGGAATAACTATCATTATTTTCTTTCTTCTTCTTCTTCTTCTTCTTCTTCTTCTTCTTCTTCTTCTTCTTCTTCTTCTTCTTTTCTTTTTCTTTTCTTTTCTTTTTCTTCTTCTTCTTCTTTTTCTTCTTCTTCTTCTTCTTCTTCTTCTTCTTCTTCTTCTTCTTCTTCTTCTTCTTCTTCTTCTTCTTCTTCTTCTTCTTCTTCTTCTTCTTCCTTCTTCTTCTTCTTCTTCTTCTTCTTCTTCTTCTTCTTCTTCTTCTTCTTCTTGTTTATGTTGTTGTTGACGATTTTAAAATAGTCTTAACGTCAAAGTCCTCTGTGATTTCTTGTTATCAACTATAATAATAATAATAATAATAATAATAATAATAATAATAATAATAATAATAATAATAATAATAATAATAATAATAATAATAATAATAATAACAATAATAATAATAATAATAATGATAATAGTAATAATAATAATAATAATAATAATAATAATAATAATAATAATAATAGTAATAATAATAATAATAATAATAATAATAATAATAATAATAATAATAATAATAATAATAATAATAATAATAATGATAATAATAATAATGATAATAATAATAATAATAATAATAATAATAATAATAATAATGATAATAATAATAATAATAATAATAATAATAATAATAATAACAATAACAATAACAATAATAATAATAATAATAATAATAATAATAATAATAATAATAATAATAATAAGTCTTCTGTGAAGCCTTGCGACATTACACATTAAATGCTAACTAACCCCTCCCATCCCCCCCCATTCAGAATGCGAAGCAACATGGCAGCAGGAGGTGGGTGAGATTACGTGGGCGGTGTTTGTGGGCGGCGGCAATACACGAAGTTATGTCGTAACAGGTCGTAATAGGTCGTAATACGGCGCAATTTTCATCGTGTATGAGGTCATGTATATATAACCCTGTTTTAATGGGATTTTTTGCTTTATGGCCTGTACATGCAGGTTGATGCTATTTTCTTCTGCTTCCTATTTCATCTTATTTGTCGGCTTCATTTTTTTCCCATGAAACCTCACATTTGTTCTTCTTCTTCTTATTATTATTATTATTATTATTATTATTATTATTATTATTATTATTATTATTATTATTATTATTATTATTATTATGTTATTATTATTATTATTATTATTATTATTATTATTATAATTATTATTATTATTATTATTATAATTATTATTATTATTATTATTATTATTATTATTATTATTAATATTATTAATATTATTATTATTATTATTATTATTCTTACTATTATTATTATTATTATTATTATTATTATTATTATTATTATTATTATTATTATTATTATTATTATTATCATTATAATAGAGAGAGAGAGAGAGAGAGAGAGAGAG
>JAXCGZ010013604.1:42500-47500 GCA_037179515.1 Halocaridina rubra
TATTGTAGTGGGTGCAGGGGAATAAACGAATGATGGGGATTGGGATGAGGGGAACACTGAACTAGAATGGGGGATTATTATTATTATTATTATTATTATTATTATTATTATTATTATTATTATCATTATTATTATTATTATTATTATTATTATTATTATTATTATTATTATTATTATTATTATTATTATAACTGAAAGAGACAATATTAATGAAAACCTAATACTAACACACATACACACACACAAACACACACACATGGGCAGTGACGAGCACAGGGCTCTCTCTCGTGAGCAGGATTTGGTAAATGCACACACACACACACACACATACAATTTGCTCGTGTACAAGGTTTGAATAATGTCTATCAAAAGGTTGATGAGAGAATTCGTCACCACACTCAAAGACTTTCAATCTATATTCATACAATGATTTGCATTTACACTTTGGATGTAAATTCTCTCTCTCTCTCTCTCTCTCTCTCTCTCTCTCTCTCTCTCTCTCTCTCTCTCTCTCTCTCTCTCTCTCTCTCTCTCTCTCTCTCTCTCTCTCTCTCTCTCTCTCTCTCTCTCTCTCTCTCTCTCTCTCTCTCTCTCTCTCTCTCAGACACATACACACGCAGACACGCACATAAACAAACACGCAGGCACATATTCTGATTCTTTATCATTCATTCACATTATATTGTTAGTTAAACTTTTAATTATTGTATTTTCATTTGCTTATTTATTTATTTATTCTAAATATATTCATTTTATTGTATTACTTAATCATTGATCTCCATAGCCCAAAAATCTAAAGAGAAAAAATCCATTTAAGTATTTTTTTACTTGTAAAAGACTAAAAATTAAAGGCAGTGGATGTCGCACTCCCTCCCGTGTGTGTGTGTGTGTGTGTGTGTGTGTGTGTGTGTGTGTGTGTGTGTGTGTGTGTGTGTGTGTGTGTGTGTGTGTGTAAGTGTGAACCTATACATTGAGGAAAATTAGAGCTACACAAAAAAACTAATGATCAATATATGAAATTTACCAATAAATACATACATATACACATGGTCTCATTCCCCCTTGTAAAGGGGGTGGCTGAGCCAAGAAACACGCATTCACCACGATTTGCCAATAAAGAGTGATTATATATATATATATATATATATATATATATATATATATATATATATATATATATATATATATATATATAAAATTTTGTGTGTGTGTGTGTGCTTGTGTGAGTATACATGACTATATAGCCCAGGAAGAACACTTGGGTAAAATCAAAACGATGATATTGACCTCGAAGGAAAATGAATCAAACTTAAGTTGGCCTTGATAATGATATTTTCTTCTCAATCGAAAGTAGTTGCCAACCCAATTTTCTTTCATTTCATACGAGGTCGATAGAATTAAATGCACACGCACGCACACACACATCCGCACTCCCATAAAAAATACACACACGCATACGCACTCCCATAAAAAATACACACACGCATACGCACTCACACACAAAAATACCCACACGCACACACGCATACGCACTCACACACAAAAAAGCACACATATGCACACAAAAGCACTCACACACACAAACACATGCACAAAAATACAAACACACGCATTCGTACTCTCAAATATATATATATATATATATATATATATATATATATATATATATATATATATATATATATATATATATATATATATATATATATATATATATATATATTTATAAAGAGCATTTCTAACAGAATTCCAGAAAAAGTACCAAACATATTTCCTTTTTTTACCATTTTCTTTATCTTTTACTTGGCTATGCCTCGTATTACCAGTTGGAATCCAAACAAAAGGACTGCTGTAAATCTTAAAGAAAATCCGATTCCAAGATGGAATTCCTATTTCTGATATCGGGAATGCAAGAATTACACAGCCAGGAAGCATTCTACATAAGATTCTTATCAGGCGAAGAGAAACTGTTGTGAGACGATTGGAGGAGGAGGAGGAGGAGGAGGAGGAGGAGGAGGAGGAGGAGGAGGAGCAGCAGCAGCAGCAGCAGCAGCAGCAGCAGCAGCAGCAGCAGCAGCAGCAGGACAACAAGGAGAAAAAGGAGATATACGGGATTAAGATTGAGGATGAGGAGGAGAAAGACAACGAAGGAAATGAGGAAGAAGAAAAGAATGAGGAGGAGGAAGAATAGGAGAAGAAGGCAAAGGTGGTAAAGGAGAATAAAAGAAGAGGAAGAATTTATCAGAATATGAGGATGTTAAGGACTAAGAAAAGGAGAAAAGAAATGAAGGGTAAGGAGTGAGGAAGAGGAGAAGGAGGAGAGGGAGTAGGAGGAAGTGGGGCAAGAGGAGGTAAAGGAGTAGTAATGGAGAAATGAGAAGTAAGAGGAGAAAGAGAAGGGGACAGAGGACTAGGAAAAGGAGGAGGTCTATGGGAAGAAGAGAATGAAAAGGAGAAGGTAGAAAAGAATGAGGAGGAAGAGGAAGACAGGAAGAGAGGGTTGAAGACTAAGAAGAAAACGAGCAGAATGAGGGGAAAATGGGGAGGAAAAGGAGGAAGAAGAAATTAAAATAAGAAGTAGAAGTAAGAGGAGGAAGTAATGGAGGAGGTTAGGAAGAAGAGGAGGAAGAAATAAAACATGAGGAAGAGAAAAGGAGGAAATGGGAAGAGAAGGAAAAGACGTGGGGAGAAAATAAGGGAGAAGGAAAAGTAATAAAATGAGAAGAAGAAGAAAGAGAAAAGGAGAAGAAAAAATGAAAAGAAGAAGAAGGAGGAAAAGGATTTGAAAGAAGGACAACGAGTAAATGATAAAAAGTGGATGGATTCGGTTTTACGTCACGAACTCCATTTTCTACTAAGGGCTAGGACGGTTGCCATCTTGCGAAGGTCTTGTTTTGGCAGATGTAATCGTTACCCTGACTGTATGCCTTTACTAACCTCAGTCCATGACGGGGCGCGAACCCTCGACCTGCTGTCTCAGAGTAGCGGACGCTACCATTTTGCCACGGAGACTACAGTAAATGACAAAGAAGTAAGAAAAGAAAAAGAAGTTGGATTTATGAGGAAGATATTATAGGAGGGGAATGAAGGGGAGTAGATGAAAGAAGAAAGATCAAGAGAAGGAGATGAGAAAAATAAAAGAAGGAAGAAGAGAAACAGAAGGAGAAGGTGGATGAAAAAAAACCCGGATGAGAAAATAAAGGAGTGGAATAAAGAAACACATGAGAAGGAAGAGAAGTGATACGAGAAGCAAGACGGAAAGAAGAAGGAAGAAAAGAAGAAGGAGGAGGAAGAGGAAGAGGAAGTAGGAGGTGAGGGAATAAAAAAAAAACCCGGATGAGAAAATAAAGGAGTGGAATAAAGAAACACATGAGAAGGAAGAGAAGTGATACGAGAAGCAAGACGGAAAGAAGAAGGAAGAAAAGAAGAAGGAAGAGGAAGAGGAAGAGGAAGTAGGAGGTGAGGGAATAAAAAAAAAACCGGATGAGAAAATAAAGGAGTGGAATAAAGAAACACATGAGAAGGAAGAGAAGTGATACGAGAAGCAAGACGGAAAGAAGAAGGAAGAAAAGAAGAAGGAGGAGGAAGAGGAAGAGGAAGTAGGAGGTGAGGGAATAAAAAAAAAACCGGATGAGAAAAGAAAGGAGTGGAATAAAGAAACACATGAGAAGGAAGAGAAGTGATACGAGAAGCAAGACGGAAAGAAGAAGGAAGAAAAGAAGAAGGAAGAGGAAGAGGAAGAGGAAGTAGGAGGTGAGGGAATAAAAAAAAAACCCGGATGAGAAAAGAAAGGAGTGGAATAAAGAAACACATGAGCAGGAAGAGAAGTGATACGAGAAGCAAGACGGAAAGAAGAAGGAAGAAAAGAAGAAGGAGGAGGAAGAGGAAGAGGAAGTAGGAGGTGAGGGAATAAAAAAAAAACCCGGATGAGAAAAGAAAGGAGTGGAATAAAGAAACACATGAGAAGGAAGAGAAGTGATACGAGAAGGAAGACGGAAAGAAGAAGGAAGAAAAGAAGAAGGAGGAGGAAGAGGAAGAGGAAGTAGGAGGTGAGGGAATAAAAAAAAACCCGGATGAGAAAAGAAAGGAGTGGAATAAAGAAACACATGAGAAGGAAGAGAAGTGATACGAGAAGCAAGACGGAAAGAAGAAGGAAGAAAAGAAGAAGGAGGAGGAAGAGGAAGAGGAAGTAGGAGGTGAGGGAATAAAAAAAAACCCGGATGAGAAAAGAAAGGAGTGGAATAAAGAAACACATGAGAAGGAAGAGAAGTGATACGAGAAGGAAGACGGAAAGAAGAAGGAAGAAAAGAAGAAGGAAGAGGAAGAGGAAGAGGAAGTAGGAGGTGAGGGAATAAAAAAAAACCCGGATGAGAAAAGAAAGGAGTGGAATAAAGAAACACATGAGAAGGAAGAGAAGTGATACGAGAAGCAAGACGGAAAGAAGAAGGAAGAAAAGAAGAAGGAGGAGGAAGAGGAAGAGGAAGTAGGAGGTGAGGGAATAAAAAAAAAACCGGATGAGAAAAGAAAGGAGTGGAATAAAGAAACACATGAGAAGGAAGAGAAGTGATACGAGAAGGAAGACGGAAAGAAGAAGGAAGAAAAGAAGAAGGAAGAGGAAGAGGAAGAGGAAGTAGGAGGTGAGGGAATAAAAAAAAAACCCGGATGAGAAAAGAAAGGAGTGGAATAAAGAAACACATGAGAAGGAAGAGAAGTGATACGAGAAGGAAGACGGAAAGAAGAAGGAAGAAAAGAAGAAGGAGGAGGAAGAGGAAGAGGAAGTAGGAGGTGAGGGAATAAAAAAAAAACCCCGGATGAGAAAAGAAAGGAGTGGAATAAAGAAACACATGAGAAGGAAGAGAAGTGATACGAGAAGGAAGACGGAAAGAAGAAGGAAGAAAAGAAGAAGGAGGAGGAAGAGGAAGAGGAAGTAGGAGGTGAGGGAATAAAAAAAAAACCGGATGAGAAAAGAAAGGAGTGGAATAAAGAAACACATGAGAAGG
>JAXCGZ010013604.1:65000-74076 GCA_037179515.1 Halocaridina rubra
TATAATCTATATTTGGTCATGTATAAATAACATATTAATAGAATTTGCAATTAATTTTAAATATCATAGCAAGTAATTAATAATAAAATATAGTGTAATAATTGAAGAGCAATTGAAGAGTAATATTTGTAACACTATTTTCAATAGCCCTTGTTGAATGCTATTAATTACATTGCACTTTTCAACAGTACTACTGCAGACAATGTGAGATCCATCAGTGTAAATGCAGAGTGTTGCATTATTATTTGGGAAACTAGTTCCAATAAAGACTTGAATTTCATCTAACCATTGATGTTTTTAATAATTGGAGCGACATTCGGACCAGATGATAATACTGGAAAGAGAATTTCTGCAAGGATTTATTAATCGTGCAGGACCACTCTCAGTTTTTTTGTCTCATTGGTTATAAGCTTAAATATCTTGGGGTGAATTTGTCTTTCATACTGTATGTTAAGAGTGGGTTTTATGGCACGACTAACGGCATCGCTATTACGGATGTTGGAGGGAGTAAGGCAGAGCTCCTCCTTTACTCCCTTTAACATCCGTAAGAGCGATGCATGCTATACTCTCCATAAATGTCGCGTTGGCCTCTCAAAGTCCTATATATATATATATATATATATATATATATATATATATATATATATATATATATATATATATATATATATATATATATATATATATATATATATATATATTATATATAGTTTATTGACAAAATATTACAAAAGTATTACAAAAATATATTAATTTTTTTCTTTTTGCACAAAATAGCATAAGTAATAGAAACAATATTTTGTCCATCAAAAAAATCTTAGCCTAAAGAACAATACACATTATTCTCACAAACTTACCAACAAAAGTAAATAATCATATTTATCTTAATGCCTAATTCTGAAATACAGTTAGAAGAGTAGAATACATCCAGATATTACAAATTAACCTATACATACAAAAAAATCAATGCTTTCCTCATTACAAGGTTGAATCTCTTCCTTATCTGTACAACTTTAGTACTTCATAAATATACTGACATACATATATATAGTTTATTGACAAAATATACAAAAGTATTACAAAAATATATTAATTTTTTTCTTTTTGCACAAATAGCATGAGTAATAGAAACAATATTTTGTCACAAAAAAAAATCTTAGCCCAAAGAACAATACAAATATTCTCACAACTTACCAACAAAAGTAAATAATCATATTTATCTTAATGCCTAATTCTGAATACAGTTAGAAGAGTAGAATACATCCAAATATTACAAATTAACCTATACATACAAAAATATCAATGCTTTCCTCATTACAAGGTTGAATCTCTTCCTTATCTGTAGAACTTTAGTACTTCATAAATATACTGACACACTTGTAATATGAAGCTCTTCATTCAAGAGTGATTGGACACTCAGATAGTTTACATATTTTATTTTTGTCTCACTGGTTGGGAGAAAGGACACTCAATTAGCACATGTTCTTCACTCTGAACTGCCATTGATCACAAGCACATACTCTCATTTCTCTTGGTGTTCTGCTCCACCTTCCCAGTCTCTACACGCAACTCATGAGACATTACTCTTAACTGTGAATGCATTCGCAATAATCTGGTACAAACTCTTTGCTACTATACACTTTATGTACTGTCAACTGACTATTTAAATTTGTCTATATGTAAGATATTATGTGGCACCTTCGGGTTTATTCCACTTAGAGCAGAAGCTTCCACATTATTTGCAATATATGAATTTAAAATTGATAACCAGGTGTATTTTCCCGTCTGCAGATGTCAAAAACCACATAGAAAGGCTCTTCATTGTTAACCTGTTGCATTTTTTTGGTTAAAAAATCCCCTTCTTCTTTCATTAACTTCATGTACTAAAGTTTTCCAAACCACTTTCTATTAAACATAAGGATATTGGAGTGTTGTTTCTCACTCCCAGTAAACACTTTACTGCCCTGTTATAAAGTTTTTCCATGCAAGCTAAATTACTTGTGAACCAACTCTCAGAGCCATACAAAAGTGAAAAACTCAAAGCAGCTTTAAAAACTTTAACCTTATATGCATAGGGCATACTCATGTTATTTATGCAGAATATACTAAACTTATTGACTGTTGTCGTACCATCGATTTCATGCTGTTTAAGTACTGTGTGCATATTTGCATCATCAGTAAACCATGCACCTAAGTACAGATACTTTTTACAATAATCTATTTTTATGCTGTTTATCACTATTGATGCTTTATCTCTGTCTTTTCCATTAACAACAAAATACTTTGTCTTCTTTTCATTAATCACCATACCATAAGCATTACAATAATCTAATAGAGCCTCAAGTTTTGATATGCACTTTTCACGAGATGTACTTACAATCACCGTGTCATCCATCATTAAAAGAGTATGTAAATTTCCCAAAAACCATCAATTCTCACTTTTTCTTTAATCATTCTCACCATTTTATCCATATAAATGACAAACAAAATGCAGCTCGTAGGAGCTCCTTGGCGTATACCTATAGATGTTGTTATTATAGCAGATTTTAACACACTTTTGTACATGAATAAATATTTTGGATAGCTGACAACATAACCCTTCCACATCCCACCGACTTGAGACACTCGATTAAATCATATTTTGGTACCCTGTCGTACGCTTACTAAAATCCACAAAAACTATATACAATTTTTGCTTCTTGCAAGCAGCATAATCCATCAGTAACCTTAAAAGCCAAAATCTGCTCTATACACCCTCTACCTTCTGAGCTCCAGCCTGACACTTATCTATATTAAACCATAACTTAACCGTCTCATCAAAAGCATATCATAGATTTTTGCCAAGGTGTTCATTATACTTATGCCCCGATAGTTTCCGCAATCTCTTCTATCCCCAGATTTAAATAGAGTGATCAGTTTTATTGTGGCACCAAGCCAAATGGATAAAGGACATTAAGAAAAGGAAATTAAAAATTGTAAGGAAAAGGATAACCATGTCTGTGGTAACATCGTAAATAAACCAGGACACACATTCCAATATAACTCTTATCTTTTTTTATACTTTGCACTGCCTATTTTCTATGAAAGCTACATTTAATTTAACTATATGTATAACCCTCTTATTTATTAGTTTAATTACATGTCTACTTATAAGTTACTATTAATGTTGAATAACCATTGTACAAAATGGAAATAAATGTTTGTTTGTTTGTTTGTTTGTTTGTTTGTACCAAGTTGAGGCTGGCTTGCTCTCCTCAGTGGCTGGGTTAACGCCACCATCTCCAACTTCTCCATTTTCAACTTAACCAATACCAGTGGTTGAAGGCCAGCATAAACACTCACTCACATTGGGGAAACCAATAAACCTGTTGTAAGGGGACGTTATCAAAGTATGAATGGTACTCGCGAACCCTAAACACGAGATCCCTGAAGAGCGAAGGGATTAACTTTAACAACAAGTTTTTCTGGGCTTCCCCAATAGGAGTAGTGTTTAGTACTGGCCTTCCCAGTACTGGTAAGTTGAAAATAAAAAAATCGGAGATAGGAGCATGTTAAATTCGAAAAATCTATGAGTATTTATTTTTTCTCGTTAGCGAAATTCGTCTTGAAATTCCTACATTTCATTATTTTCTTCTTTAAACTTTACATCGTAGGCAGCTTTATGGCGATCCATTTGTTCTTTTAACTCCTTATTTAGTACTTTTCCAAAGTTTTCCACAATTTCATCGCAATCCATTTGATGATCTTGCATCACCTTCTCTCTAGCACTGAGTTTATTTTGCACTTCTCAAGCATTTTCTCGCAATCCATTTTATATTTTGAGAGTCTCGCATTTTTATGTAGTAGTCCACACAAATGCTGGGTACATAATTCCAAATTTCTCGCTTTACATTTAAGTTCACCTTCTAAATAGAATAAGTCGGTGAGTAATTGTTCTTTGTCTGTTTTCTCCTTAGCTAATTCGTCAAGCAATTTTTCACTTCATTAGATTTTGCTTCTAACTTACCCTCGTAAAAGCTTGTGTAGGCTTCCGCTGTATCCTTTAACTCCTTATCCAATGCAGCTAATTCACATTGTTATTTCCTTCATAACTGTATCATGCTTCACTTGACACATTTTCGCCTCATTTTCTCGTGCAGTCAAGTCATTTTTCAACTCATCTACAGCTCTATCGTGGTCTATTTGACATTCCTTCATCTCCTTCTCTCTTGTAGTCAGTTATTTTGCAACTCTTGACCATATTATCGTAGTCGGTTTGGCGTTCTTCCATTTCCATCTCTCGTGCAATCATTTCTTCTTGAAGGCTTTCATTGACCATCTTCTGGTGGTTTGCAAAGCTTTGAAGTTGTTTCATATCGTTTAGTTTAGTTTTCAATTCATTTATGTTCTCATCTTGCATCTGTGTTTCACGGCGCAAGTCCTTATTTTCACCAACAGATTCTCGAAGTCTCTCGCGAGGCTTTGAACCAAATCTTTGAGTTTCTGGATGTCTTCAGAGTTCATTTCATTACTGTAGCTCACTGCATTCGTATTTGAATCGGCACTACTCTCTTGTCCATAGTTACTGCCATATACGGAGTCCTCAGAAGGAAGATTTTTGACGTTATAATATTTAATTTCGGTAGTAAGATTTCCAGAATTCTAGAGGTGAAGGTCTTCAGCTCCAAATTTATCCTGACTGAGGATAGCCAGAGCCCTTCTGGACGTCTTCGGAGATTAACGCCGTTCGCTGGATGCGTTGAAGACTGGACCGCCGTTGCTTCGACTTCACTGGATGCGTTGAAGAGGTATAACCTCTAACCTACGGGCCGTTCTTTGAACAAGGGCCCGTGCCAACACAAGGTTGGCTTTAACCTCAAACAACAACAACATTGCACTGCCATGTCTAACTCTTGAGCAGTAAAGGATCATCCAATATGGAATATTAGGTGAGTCTGACACATCAATGATTTGATTAGGATTAACTGTCGGAGGATTAAACAAATTTTCGAAATGCAATTTGAAATTGACATCTTCAGGTTGCACATCATTGGGTTCCACCACATTGCCATTCCAGTTAATAGATTTCCATATAATTTTTGGATCATTTTTTTCAAATATTCTCCTCCATCGAGGGTGGTCTTGATCCCATCCATTAAACTCTAACTCCCCAGATTGAAAAACTCTGCAGTCTCTTGCTACATTATTGATAATCTTATTACCTGGCTCTAAAATATTAAAAATGTTCTCATTATGAATTTCAAATAATTCTGGGGGCTGAGTTTCATTCATAACTAATTTGAATCTATCCAAGTCTACATTCTTATGGGAAGGACCCCGGGTTGTGTAACTGTTTTCAATATATTGAACATTATAGCAAGAACTACCTAAATTTAAAGCTCTCTCCATCAGCAAGGATGGCACTGTTTCCTGAATATCATTAAGATCAGTTGAACCATTAGTGGGGCGTGGTCAGATCCTACAATATTCTGGTTCATTTTAACAGATTTCGCATATTTCAGTGTATTTTCTTTTAAGACACATACATCAATCTTTCCATCTCTTCAAAACAACACTGATCCAGACGAACGCAGAGCAGATACAATATTTGTTTTGAAGCGATGGCTTTTATATCTATATTGTAGCTGCCCTGCGATCGTCTGGATCAGTAGGACAACCCAAGAACTAATCAGACTGTCGTCCATTGGCTCTTGTTCTGAAACAGTCTTTTTATCCATGCAGATGATTTCTTGCAAGCGATGATTTTTATCCGTCAGTCGCTGGTAATCACTTTCCAGGTGCTTAGCGAATCTGGTAGCTAAATCCAAGTCTTTTTGAAGAAACTGCTTCTCTACCTCTAATATTTTACACCTCTTTACCGCCTGCCAATACTTATCATGCAGCGAGTCATTTTCGTCATAAAGAGCGTCATTTGCAAGTATCATAGTATAATTTTCCTTCTAAGCTTAGCTGCAGCTTCATTGTACAGTTTCATTTGAGTCTTCTCTGTACTTTCAAGTTCCATCTTCTGTGAAGCATTCTGTTCAGTTTTCCAGCGTGACACGAAAACTTTGATGCTTTCACAGTTTGGCGAATCCAAAGCCTTCATCCCTTGTTCGTATGCAGTGCAGACAGACCAACCCAGTAGTGCCACTACAATAATCGAAATGTAAATCCTCTGGGTTCTTCTAATAGATCCCTGATGATACATAGGAGGCTGTAGCAGTGGAATAAAATCGAAGAGAGAATATTTTTGCTACAGTATTGAAGAGTGGGGAAACAAAATTGAACATACGTAATGCCATTTTTGCTATTCTGTTACTTCTGACAGACACATAGCAGCCACATATCCAGGTTGATGGTAATACGTTGAGCGTTTAAGCGGAACACATACGAAGATATTTGACGTAGGGAAGTTTGAAAGGGCGTCGAATGTTTCAAAGGCAGTCGCTGTTTATCCCTTAAAAGTGAGGCAGCCACAATCGTAGTCTTTGTCTTCGTCCCAACGCTGGAAGAATGAGGACGAAATCTTTCCAGTTTTCGTATAACCGGATTCCTCGGACAGGCAGCGAGGAAGGCACATGAAAGACTTCAACACTGGTTGTTTGAAGACTTAATTCTGGAAAAAGAAAGTCACTTTCTTCACAATACGTCACCGGATTCCTCGAAACAGAGGCACCTAGGAACAATAACACTTAAACACTGATCGTTGAAGACTATTGTTGCAAGTAGATATTCTACCCTTATATATATATATATATATATATATATATATATATATATATATATATATATATATATATATATATATATATATATATTTATAATATATATATATATATATATATATATATATATATATATATATATATATATATATATATATATATATATATAATATACGAGTACATGTATAAAAACATGTATACACACACACGCACACACATGTGTGTATGTATGTATGTATGTATGCATACACCCATCCACCCACCCACACACACACACACACACACACACATATATATATATATATATATATATATATATATATATATATATATATATATATATATATATATATATATATATATATATATATATAGATATATATATATTGTTGAATATGACTGCTGATTTTGCATTTTCAGTTTTCTTGTGTGGCTTTTCGAAAGTTCGTACAATGAATTTGTCATTATTGTTGAGACTATGTAATGGGTCGGAGGATTTAATAGAATTCGTGACGTTTCGTACAGTTTCGTGCATTATCAGGTGATTATCTGGTTGGTGGTGGATGGAGGCTACATGAAAAAGTTATTGTCAGAACTCTGGAAAGGTTTTACGGGAGAATTGCAAATGCAAAAACAGCTGTCATATTCAACAAAATTATGTATACATGAAAATTTTCTGCCAAATTATACAAATATTAGGCCTCATGACCCAGCAGTATGATATGAAGATATGACAAGAATAACAAGTGGGAATCTTGCAACATAAATGACGATTTAAGGAAAAGCATAAAATGGAAAAACTCTCGAACCTCAATGACAGATATTATACAGAGGCAGAATCACGCACCACCAGAAAACAAGGGGGAATCTTGCAATATAAATGACGATTTAAGGAAATGCATAAAATGTAAAACTCTCGAACCTCGATGACAGATATTATACAGAGGCAGAATCACGCACCACCAGAAAACTTATAGCGCTGAACGTAGGATATTCTGAGGTTGGCAAAACCCAAAAAAAGGCTATATCAGTATCACAAACAATAATCATATATAACCTCCATCCACTGCCAGCTGGATAGTCGCTTGATAATGTGCGAGGCTGTGCGAGGCGATGTGAATTCTATTAAATTTTCCCACTTGTTATATGGTCTCAACAATAATGAAAAGGTTGTTGTAGGAACTTTGGAAAAGTTATGCGGGAGGGTTGCGAGTGCAAGAGCAGCGGTCGTATGGAACAAAATATGTATACAAGAAAATTTACTGCCAGTATGTGTGTGTGTGTGTGTGTGTGTGTGTGTGTGTGTGTGTGTGTGTGTGTGTGTGTGTGTGTGTGTGTGTGTGTGTGTGTGTGTGAATTGTATTAATTGCTGTTTGCCAAATGTAAACAACTGAATGAATTTGAGTTTTGGAAATGTACTTAACAGATATTCATAGTTAGAAATGATTTCCTTGTAATAGAAATCGTGTTTTTGACAGTTCGAATACGTACCTTTTGTTAGGAAACTTTAAAGCGTTTCTCTAATAAAGAAAATAAAACTTTTATATACCAATTCTTGATAAGATTCCTAAATGTAACCAGTAGGTCAATATATACTCACATAAAACAGACACACACACGCGCGCGCGCGCGTGCATGGGAAGGAAGCCCATTAAGGAGAATCAATTACTAAATATAGTAGGCTGGCCCATGGCAACCATCGCCCGTTGCGATATTACATCTGAAGGGTCTTGTGGACTAGAATAAGACTCCAGGACAGTTCGATGTTAAGTCTTCCTTCAGTTACGGTTCCCTTTCTATACCTTTCTATACCTACATCAACACCGAATATTCTTGGATATTCTTTACACATGTCTCATTATTCCTGCACATCTGACAATTCACAATACTCCTCATCTCTGTTTCTCTCTATGATTTCTTCGTGTCCAGACCCGACGAGGTTTTTTTTTTCCGTCCTGGTGTCACAATAATTTAAAAAAAAAACGAATGTGTATATGTTGTTGTGTCTCGACAATACACTTATACCAATAATTACATATTTTCCCCCTTTTTTTTTCTTTTTTACTCTGTTGAGGTATAATGTTGATACCTGGAAGGAAAAACGAACCCTTCGTCTCTAAACAGTACAAAGTAATAATTTCCCACAATTTCTTTGACTCATCGCTTTAAAGCATGCTTCGTACAGGGAAAATTTCCCCAAAATCAATCATTCAGCCAAACGTAGTCACCGTGGCTCAGGCGGTAGCGTCCACGACTTTGAGGCGTCAGGTCGAGGATTAGCGCCCCATCACGGTCTGAGGTTAGCAAGGGCATGCACTCAGGGTAACGACTACATCTGCCAAAACAAGTCCTTCGCAAGAAGGCAACCG
>JAXCGZ010013605.1:0-7500 GCA_037179515.1 Halocaridina rubra
TAAATTTCAAGAAACAAACTACACTGTATTTACAGTATTTATGATAATTTTGCATATGAAAACGACGTACAACAATCTCTCTCTTTTATTTCTAAGTATTTTTTTAAAATTTTGACAACGTAGAAATTTCCCAATCTTAAGGAAATGTATTAGGCCCGATTTCTTAAACAGTGTAAACCTAGGATACCATATTGTTAGTTAGCTAGACACACACAAATGGATTTCATAAACGCATCTGACGCGGTTCTGTGCATGGCTAGGATCCCCCCATGGAGGATCCTAGGTTTACACTGTTTAAGAAATCGGGCCTTAGTTATTCATTGTAATAATGAAGATACCAAACTCTAACAATGTCAAAATTTAAGAGAACTTAGAAGTTAGATGCAAAATATCTTACGTCTGGGAATGAAATAAAATATAAACCAAACTATTGTCTAATTGTTAACAAACGTCGTAAGATAAATGTTCAACAAATAGCAGACACCAATAACAATTATCATGTACATGTTACAATCGATAGTATATAGGTTTATATGTACCAGATCATGAAGTAGTGGCTGGTCTTTAACAAGCATATTAGAATTAAAGAAAAGCTAATGGAAGGGATTAATATGTTCGATAAGAACTAAATAACTGATGCAGTTATTTCATTCATTATTGTAATCCGATTTAAACCAATCTAACCGAAAAATTAAGGAATTCCTAAGAACTAAAAAAAAAAAAAAAACTAAATCCGATATTAAATCCGGTCACTTACCAATTGACAAAATCTTGAAAATTACGAAAATAATATGCATACGAGGCTGAAAGTAAGGATAAGAGGAAAAAGAATACTAGAAGGATTAGGTGTTATGATCTGACAGAAACTCCTACAAAACCGTTCATTAATTGAGGAACTGTGTTCGTCATGCCACATATTATGGAATATATTTACACGTCCTCTAATATGTGGGTCACGTCTATTTTCATCGGATCATAATCCCGACAAGGGCAACATCCACCTCAATTATAAGTTAGTTTACTCCTCATACACAGGAGAGGAATAGACAACGAAGTGGGCTGTGGCAACACACACACACACACACCAAGTGAGAAATAATTTCATAATTACTAATATTGGGCTTGTTTATTATCAAAAATAATAATAAAAAAAACACGAACCTGAGAAAGCTTTATCTTATATTTCCACAATAAAGAATAAGATGTAGGGTGGAAGCCAGCAGGAAGCAAATATCTTTAACTATATAAAGGGAAAGTGGGAAGGAGAAAAAGATCACCAGAATAATATAAACAGCTTCAAAATGATCAATAATAATAATAATAAATAAATATATATATATATATATATATATATATATATATATATATATATATATATATATATATATATATATATATATATATATATATATGAACACAAAAGTTAATTCATTAATATTACAAAACATTGATATAAATCTTTTAAAATTAGCTTCCGGTCAACTCTCAAGAGGTTATGATGGATATGAAATTATCCCTCTATTGATCTTGATCTGATGATAAAGCAACCACTTGCAAGGTGACTTCTTCCCCTTCCCCACAGCAATACTCTACAGTTGCACAGCAGTAGATTTGGAGCACATCTGGACAGTGTCAAAGTGCTGTGAGCAAGCCTCCCACTAAATGGAATCATAATTCTAGCTCCGTCAGTATTTAGGAAGGGCATAGCGAAGGTACACGTGCCAGTCAAGTGAGATTGAGAGCTCCAAAAGGGCAGCATTCCCAAAACCTTTACCAAAGTTATTTCCCCCTCTCCACCATTGGTGTTCTTCATACCCAAGTCACCTCTCACCGACAATAAGAGGCTGTCTTATTGTCTGTCCGTCTGTTATCAGGTGTAAGCTTACGCATTCTCAATACGTAAAAATGTATGACGCATTCTCAATGCATACAAATATATTCTCTATCATTTGTTATCAAACGACAACTAAGGAAGATGATCTATAGTGCAAAGACAAAGAGAAATTAAACTAGTCAGTTCATATAGTCCGCCATCATTGGCGCTTAGGCCTACTCTAGCTCTCATAAATATGACAACGATAATGGCTGCAGTGTGCCACTTCCTTTAAAAGGATCAGAACATTTTTACAGTATTTGGAAGAGGATTCCATATTTGGTACCACAATAATTCAAACTTACAAAGATAGAATACAATTGTAACTACTATTACTGAAAAAGGCAACGAAAAAGAGGATGTCAATATGCCCTCTGTAAGAGAACCAACTCACACAGCACCGTGTAAAGATGAAGCCTTATCATTATTATTAAAGTCTGAAAAATGAGCTTTATTATTTGGATGGTACTAAGCGAAACCATGATCATCATTACTAACACACACGCACACACACACACACACACATATATATATATATATATATATATATATATATATATATATATATATATATATATATATATATATATATATATATATATATATATATATATATTGATTTATTACTGATGTATTCATTAAATAGTATGAGGCACTGTAAAATAGACAAGAAAATGGTCACCCATAACAACACGTAAGCAATTATTCATTACTAACTTAAAGAGTGATCCACATGAATTGATGGTTTTACCGTGTTGACAGAAAGAGAGTCCTATCATGAACTTATCATGAAATATACGGTTTCTGAGCCAGTAAGAAGTCTAGCATCCGTGCATTAAAATTATTGATGCTTTCTAAGTTTGAACTGAAGTCATTTACAATCAACACACTCGCATAGCAGATTTAATAATGAAGAAAAGACATGCACAAATACAAAGTGTTTTGATATTGGAGTTCATGCGATATAGAGAGAATGCGAAAAAATGACAATAATAATACAATATAATGTAAGTTATCCCTTACGATACTGTAACAGAACTGAGATATAAATGTCAAAGACAAAAGGTTCAAAAGATGAATGTTTATTATCTGTAATACTGCACTCACTACCTGTGCCCTTTTAGCTGTACCTCTCGTAATGAAGGATATGCTTCAAACGGTAAGTGTTTATTTCTATTATGATATATCTAAAGTTGTATACAATAAATATTTATATATTATGAAGCTATTTGTTTACACCTTATTTTTTGAGCATAAATCATTATATGAGGTAAAACATATATCAAAGAGGCGAATCCTAAGCCATGTCGATAGTGTTATATTTGCATTATTATTATTATCATTATTATTATTATTATTATTATTATTATTATTATTATTATAATTATTATTATTATTATTAATATTATTATTATTTATCGTAATTTTCGCTATTCTAAAATATTAATCTGGAGCCGATGGTAGTGCCCCCACTTGATTAGTTAGGTCGTGGGTTCGACCACTACATATCCTATTTATATTGAAAAAAAAAAACGAATAAAGAAGTATATCTTCAAATAAAGTTTTATATCACTAGTAACCCTCACTATAAGGCTGGACGCACACAGGTTGGAGATGGGGAATTAAGGCTGGATGACCTCCCTAAGGCTCCGGAGGGCTCGATATCGGGTCTATCACTTCCTGAGCCGAGTACTCTAACCACTGTGCTATCACGATCTTCATAACCTGCTAAGTAATTTACCAGGCAAACCAAGCATTTAGATAAATATACAAGTAAATACATAATGAGAGAAGTCCTTAAACATTTGTAAATCTAACGGCGCAACTTACTCAGGGGCAAAGAGCCGTTCTCAGGAGAGATAAATCGCAAAAGGAATTCATATTACCTTAGAGAGAGAGAGAGAGAGAGAGAGAGAGAGAGAGGAGAGAGAGAGAGAGAGAGAGAGAGAGAGAGAGAGAGAGAGAGAGAGAGAGAGAGAGAGCACTTCTTCTTCTTCTTCTTCCTCTATTTGCGTTCCCATTTTCATATGGGGTCGCATCTCTTCACTAGTCGTCTCCACTGGTTCCGGTCCATCACTTGCTCCTCCTCCAGCTGTCTCTCTCTGAGATCCTCCTTCAGTCGGTCCTTCCACCGTAGTTTAGGTCTTCCTCGTCTACGTCTGCCCTCCACGTCCATCTCCATCACTCTCACACCCACGTAGTCTTCTTCTCTCCTCTTCACATGACCGAACCACTGTAATCTCCTCTCCTGCGCTTTCGCCGACGCCTCCACCACCTTCACTGTACCTCTGATCCGGTCATTTCGTATCCTGTCCTCCCTCGTCACCCCACACATCCACCTCAGCATTCTCATTTCTGCGACATCTATCTTCCTTTCTTGAACCTTTTTCACCGGCCACGTCTCCGCTCCGTACAGCAACGCTGGTCTCACAACTGACTTGTACACTTTTCCTTTCACTCTAGCACTGATTTTCTTGTCACATAGCACCCCTGATGTTCTCTTCCAGCTGTTCCACGCTACCTGGATCCTATGATCAATCTCTCTCTCTAGGTCTCCATCCTTCGTTACGTAGGAGCCGAGGTATTTGAAGGCGTCCGCCTTTGGGAGCTTGTGGTCTTGCATGAACAGGTCGCCTCCTTGTGTCACATTGCACTCCAGGTACTCCGTTTTCTGTCTGCTCACCTTCAGTCCATAATCCTCCAGCAAACCCCTCCATAGCTCCAACCTCTCTTGCAATTCTTCACGGCTCTCGGAGACAAAAACAATATCGTCTGCAAAGAGCATGCTCCATGGTGCCTCCTTTGTCACTTCCTCCACCATCACATCCATGAGAAGGTTAAATAGATAGGGGCTAAGAGCTGATCCCTGATGGAGTCCAACTTTCACCTGAAAAGGCTCTGTAGTGCCAACTGTACTTCTTACTCTTGTTGTGGCTTCCCTGTATATGTCCTGAACTATCTTGACATACTTCTCCTTCACTCCCTTCGACCTCATACTCCTCCACACCTCGCTTCTCGGGACCCGATCATTTTCTCGCATGCTTCACCCATGTCATGCTCGTGAAGTCTGCTGAGTTTCTTTACAATTGAGTTTTTGTACTAATGGGAGGAATGAGGTACATTTCTGGATATCTTGAAAACATTTTCTCTCTATCTTTACCTATCTATCTATCAAAATTTTTTAGCTCATATTCTTTACCTTTTTCTAACTCAATTGAAAAAACAATAGACCCTTGGCGGCTTTTCTAAATCCCAATGCGCTTGATTTTCCTCTATATCTGAATGTCTTTTCAAGTGCAGACCCCTTAAACATGCAGAATCTAGATTAACCCACAGCCTGAAAAAGAGCTTTAACGCCCTTCTATATATGTCTTCTAATTACATTCATAAGATTCCCACGAGAAAATAAAGAGTCTTGACAACCCCAGTGAATGGCTTCTGTACTTTACCCTGGCATACTATTCATGCTCTTAAGGAACCTATTTTTAGAAAAGGGTAAACTGTACTTGAAATTAAAATAAATATACGGAACAAAAAACTAAAATGATAACAGATTCCTTAATGGATGAAGAATAATATTTTTTGCTAATACCTCAGCTAAGACACCGCGATAAGGAATGCAAATAGTCCACCTTATATAAGGTATGCCTAACGACTAAAAACTTAACATTAATAAACTACAAAGTTCTTCGTATATTTGCCTACTGGATTTCTACCTTTTGAGATGAAAATGTATGTATATAGCCCCAAGTCAAACTCATTTCAAAGATCCATTGGGTCCTCGCATTGCAATCGTGTGATACGTGTAGTGGAGTTTGGTAAAGGTCAAAGTGTGTGTGTGTGTTCAGTCCTTGTTTCATAAAAGAAGATACAGCTTCTCGAGAGAGAATGATAAAAATGGTTCTCCTTACAGTTTCTGATTTGTAGTTTCAAATAAATGTGATATATTAAGTCTTGACATGAGATATAGGACGGGTAGTGTTAGCTTCCTCTAAAACTACTGAAGACATTATTCCACACTAATAGAGAAAGAGTACTCTTCTCTCTTTATCATATCCTAGAGGGACTAAATTTCGGGACTCCCGTAGCACGACTACTTTCATCTCGAATTATGGAGCACTTCGATTAAAATTCATACTCTTTCAACATAAGCGAATTTTGGTACCTACTCACTGACACCGAAGTTGTTACTTTGACTTTAACGTACGAAGTCCTGACACAACAGTAGTGTCAAAATGAGTCTTTAAAAGTCTGTTGAAGATTCAGACTTGTAAACCCAATAGATATATTTGTGTAAGACTTTTCTCTAATGTACTATAGGAGATAAATTCTGGGAGCACCAAGTAATGACAGCTGAACACCGATGATAATGGTCAATAACTTATTGTCTAAACTAAGTCACAGCAGACAAGTCACAGAGAAACTTCTCAATATGTAAGTTGTGCATCTGACTAGCTAAAAATAAGAAGATATTCCATTAAAAATCAGGAAAAAAGTATTCGAACCAAAAGATAAAAAAAAAGGAATTTTACTCTAATTACGCAAAGACGGTCAAAAAGAGAGAGGGAAATACTAAGCGATTTGAAAAAGTTGGCAAATGGAATCCAGAAATCTAATTCTGGATGTTTCACAAGGCATTCACAATGTTTTCAAAGAGAACATAATAAATCAGCCTCAGATGCATAGAAGGACTCTCTCTCTCTCTCTCTCTCTCTCTCTCTCTCTCTCTCTCTCTCTCTCTCTCTCTCTCTCTCTCTCTCTCTCTCTCTCTCTCTCTCTCTCTCTCTCTCTCTCTCTCTATATATATATATATATATATATATATATATATATATATATATATATATATATATATATATATATATATATATAATATATATCTATCTATCTATCTATCTATCTATCTATCTATCTATCTATCTATCTATCTATCTAGCTAGCTAGATAGCTAGCTAGCTATCTATCTATCTATATATATATATATATATATATATATATATATATATATATATATATATATATATATATATATATATACAGTACTTTTTTATAGTGAAACCAAATCTACCAATGGCTTATAAATTTTTTTTTTAAACTAATCCATGAAAAAAATATAGATACAACAATTTGACGATTGGGAATTAACTACTATAGTGTAAGTGTAGTGTTCGATACTTGCCGTCCCTAACGGGAAGAGGAAAGCGAATTTTTCCCTCAGACTCATGAAGCCCCTCACGTCAGCCCTGGATCGATAAAATTGTTTAAATCAAAATGATTTTAATATGTTATATATTTTCTAAAGTGCTTATGATTCACTAAATTTATCGTCTCGACTTCTACAAAAGCACCTCTGTTTTATTTACATCTCCATTTACTTAATTTTGAAAATACAGACAGCATCAAAGAGCTTTTTAGCTCTGCATTTTAGATGCATAACTGCTTATTAATAAGCTGAATTAGCAACCCAGAGCAAAGGGAGAGATATGGTGTTTTCATGTTATTATTTTTCAACGATGGTTACTGAGAATGGAAGAAAAATTGTCTTGCTTATTTGCCGTGATGAGAATTTAATTAAAGTTATTTTTACGGAAAACATGCAACACCATAATACATATCTATTTCGTAAC
>JAXCGZ010013605.1:12500-25000 GCA_037179515.1 Halocaridina rubra
TTCTCTTTATGTATTCTTCGCGCCAAGGCCCGATGAGGGCTGTTTTATTTTATAATTTTTTTGGACCGTCCTGGTGTCACAATCATAAAAAAAAAAAGAAAAAAAAAGTTATTGCAAATTATTTTACTTACATTGTCCTTCTCCATGATAAGAACACAATGCTATTAAGAACACTCTCTCTCTCTCTCTCTCTCTCTCTCTCTCTCTCTCTCTCTCTCTCTCTATATATATATATATATATATATATATATATATATATATATATATATATATATATATATATATATATATATATATATATATATATGTATGTATGTATGTGTGTGTGTGTGTGTGTGTGTGTGTGTGTGTGTGTGTGTGTGTGTGTGTGTGTGTGTGTGTGTGTGTGTGTGTGTGTGTGTGTGTGTGTGTGTGTGTGTGTGTGTGTGTGGGTGTGTGTGTGTGTGTGTGTTTTAGTTTTTTATTTCTAATGACGTTTGCTAGTACTCTCACTACATTTCACTCCCCCTCCCTCTAGAATATGGAGCACACAATGAACTCAAAGCAAGAGGAACAGTTTCAAGCGTTTTAATGTACTTCTATGTATTGTTACTTACAAACATAGTTCTTTCTTCTTACAACTTTATCCCACATTAATTTGAGGTCGTTGTTATTAAGTAGCCTCCTACATTCACTTCTATCTGCAGCATCCGCCATCCATCCTAAGTCCTTATCTCTCATATCCTACCGTAAGCAGTACTATATCCACCCACGCTTTGGTTACAATCAGGTGAAATTACCATCCACATTCTCCTGACTGAACAGTTTCACAGAACACAGAGCGGCACTATGTACTGAGAGTGTCCGAAAGTGCATTTCATATGTCAATAGCAATGTCAAGCTTAATCCTGGAAGGAATATGCAGTGTCCAGAGAGTCACTTGGGGATACCATCAATTACGAGAGAACCTTGTATCACACTTCTGCATATATCAAATCCAGAGGCACGCGGCTCACACACATCTTAAATTGCATATGTTCAAATATATCAGTATACATGGCTCCAACATCAATGCACAAAATATTATTAGCACTAAAAACGAAACCTTGGAAAGATAAAATGAGAAAGTTATAATCTTTTCTAATTTCGATTTATATATATATATATATATATATATATATATATATATATATATATATATATATATATATATATATATATACATACGTATACCTTGGCTGTTTCCCCCTTAAATTGGGGGGTAGCCGACATCAAAAAAGGAAAACAGTTTGGGGAGAAGTTATTCTCCCCCCCACTCCCCTTCTTCTTTGACGTCTCACAGGAGGTTGGTATATATATCTCACAGGTACTGTGTGGAGATTTGTAGCTCGCGGATTGGTGGGTGCAGCGACTGCTTCTTCCCATCTACCTCCAGACTCTGAAACTCTCTTCCTCCTGTCTTTCTAAATTCTTATGACTTATCTTCCTCCAAAAGGCGGATCTATTGTAATCTCAAGGCCTAATCCTCCATATCTTTAGGTCCTCTGTACTTTTACTATTTTTTGTCTGTCGTTTTCCTTTGTGTAACATTACCTCATTTCTGACTCGTCCTTAAACTTTTTCTTTTCCTTCATCATGATGTTTTCTCGTGCCCGGACCTTTATTGATGAGGATATATATATATATATATATATATATATATATATATATATATATATATATATATATATATATATATATATATATATATATATATATATATATATATATGTATATATATATATATATATATATATATATATATATATATATATATATATATATATATATATATATATATATATATATATATATATATATATATATATATATTTAAGCAAAGGAACACATCCATTTATCAATCAAAAACTAATGGAACCTACAAAAGAGGTTTCTAAACTCATTTTACCTTCTACTCTGCAACCTTAAATTGTGTAGGACGTGACGATTCTCTCCCTTTCATTGTTAGGGAGAGTAATGCTGGCGTCACACAGCCAAAACTCCCGACCCGACTCTTAAGACTGCGTTCCGACGAAATCTTCTCTCAATCCTTGGAGATCCGGCATATTTTTTAGCCGACAGGTGCATTCCTGTGCCTGTCGGAAGTGCGTCATACGTCCGCGTAAGCGGACGTATTGCAATCGTACGGAGTAGTTTGGACGCGTAATTTAGCGTACGACTGATCGTACGCAAACGTAAGTCTCATAAGAAAACGGGAAATTTAAATTTTTTACCGTTACGACTGGGCCGACCATGCTCCCGACGCTCCCGACCCATCATAGGGGAACGTACACGTTCGTAGGGGGTTGTACGCAGTCGGGAGGAATACTGTAATTCCCCCCAAGGAAGGGTACCGTGGCAAGAGAGAATGGTTTAAAGGACGACGTTTGTAACTTTAATTATGTTAGAATTGATCCTAGTGAACAATAAATATATGGAATATATATATATATATATATATATATATATATATATATATATATATATATATATATATATATATATATATATATATATATATATATATATATATATGGGATATTTGTGAAAGTATAACCCTGATTTATATATTTGGCACTTCAGCTACTTATATATATATATATATATATATAAGTAAATATATGTTGGCCATGTATGTTAATATATTTCATATATTTTGTTTGACACATTTATGGATTTAATTAATTCATATTTTGATATATTGATTTCACAATATTATATGGGAAATATATGCTTTATTGCATGACCAATATTAATGGTCATATGTAAATATATATTATAGTAAAATGATGATATAAGTAATAAACAGGAAATGAACAAAAAATAATAATTTTTAAGATACAAAAATATATACTGAACAAAAATATATATATTTCATTATGAGAAAATACACAAGTATGGCAAGACATATCCCCATGTAATAATATTAGTGTACTGAAAAAATTACATATGAGAATATCATGCTAAAACAATAAGAAATGCGGCAAGCGGAGCAGGAAAACTGAACACCCAGGACTGGGTTGTCAGAAATGAGACCACGCATGCGCGCGCTGTCTTTTCGTACTGCGCTGCCAGACGTATAGGCGAATTTTTTAATTTTTAATGGTTCCAGACCCGGAGGACTGCGTACGCCGAGTAGGATCGATCCTCTTGATCGTACGCGGGCGTACACCTTCTCCTACGCCCGCGTACTATCAAGAAGATCGATCTTACCCGTTGTACGCAGTCTTCTACGACTGATTTGGTCTTCCAGATCACAGAGATTATTGGATGCAGCAGCCAATTATCGTAGGCCCTCCACGACGGTTCAGGACCCCCTCGATTTTTTAAACTACGCAGGACCGTTAGGATTCCGTCGTACGCGGACGAAGAATTACACCCGATTATCGTAATGACGTCATTGCTGCCGGGAGGATTCCGTCTTTAGACTGTTTTAAGAGTCGGGTCGGAAATTTTGGCTATGTGTGACGCCAGCATAAGAGAGAGACATCAACACCCAACATATGGCTAACGACTGTAGGAGTAATGCAGCTCTCTCTCTCTCTCTCTCTCTATGGCTGGCTCTAGAACTAGAGGTCATAGTTTGAAGCTTCGTAAGAAAACTTCTTTGCAGGATGTAAGGAAATACTTTTTCAGTGTAAGAGTAGTTGATAATTGGAATTCGCTAAGCGAGGAGGTAGTTAATGCTATCTCAAACCATACTTTTAAGGACAGGTATGATAAGTATCACTAAGTCTAAAATGGAACCGATCAGGAGACGGGAAGATACGAGCTTTGGGCTCTTTCCCGTAAACACAATTAGGTAATCACAATTAGGTAATCACATACACACACACCCACAAAATGTTGGAGGAAAGTACATAAAATACTACAGAAAGAAAAGCATCTATGACGAGAGGTAGAGATGCTTGAGGTCTCCCTTAAAAGAATGAATACCTTGCAATAATCTTACATCGTGCAAAAATGGATACCTGTATATTCTTTACCAATATAAGTTATCTACTGCAAGCTTTAACTATATACACACCCACACACATACATATACATATATATATATATATATATATATATATATATATATATATATATATATATATATATATATATATATATATATATATATATATATTATATATACATAAATATATTTAATTATATATATATATATATATATATATATATATATATATATATATATATATATATATATATATATATATATATATATATATATTTATATATATATATATATATATATATATATATATATATATTATATATATATATATATATATATATATATATATATATATATACAATGGTTATTAAATTTTTTTATATTAGCTAGTGAAGAATTTTATTTTTTATAGAACGGGAGGACTGGTTCTTGAGAGCCCCCCCCCCACATACAGAAAAGAGAGAGAGAGAGAGAGAGAGAGAGAGAGCAAAATATAGTGTGCAATTACTCTAACTCTCTATTGCTTCCTTTATTTTCTCTTCTTTCCTTCATGGGGAATATATCTTATGTCGCAGATTAAAAGGCGAGTGTGTGTCATCATCATCCCTTCCACTCAGCAATAATAATAAAATAACTACTTTGGTTAATTATCAAGAGGAATATTGTATCACTGGTAGCTCTTCGGAGATATTAATTGCATTATTACAGTTTAATGCGATTGAGTTTTCTTGCATGTCGAAAACATCAACAATTATGTAAAAAATAAGTTAATTTTCATTTAAATGACAATATGCCTAATGCAGAAGCAGAAGAACTGGGAAAATTAAATCAAAATATTATTAACCATCAGTTACAATGAACCCATGGAAAAAACACACCCCAAGAAACTTATAAACTAATGCCACGAAGTCTGTTCTAATGCACTGTTCTTGAATAACTCAAATGATTCTGATGACAAGTAATTATTCCCAGATTAATCAATTTTAGAGATTCCCTCTGAATGCAAATGCAAGCAAATTACTTGTCACACGTTGTTGTGGAATATCTACGTTACTTTATCACATCTTATCTCTGACCGGTGTATATACAAGAGGAGAAAAGGCTCAGAGTGAGGACCTTTAAGGAGTAGTTAAAAATATATATGATAACAGTGGAATGGAAAATGAAATCAGTTTATAATACATATATCTTACACTACACATAAACGGGCGTTTCATAGCTATTACGGTAAATGTTGTTTATATGAGCTTGCGTAAGAGGATGAAAGTGTAGCTGTACGAGACTCATAAATTAATGGCAACTTTATTTCCAGTTTTGCATTATCCAATCTCTTGTTCTTCAAGTTAAGCGTTACGAAAAGAAAAAGAAATACTCCCACAAGATTCATGAAACTATGTCTGCCATGTATTGTTGGTGTTGTTGTTGTTGTTCTTTGCCGTTTTGTGTCACAACTAATCCCCCTTCGAGTGAGGGTGGACAGAGGTAGATTGGAAGTGGGGAAATAAGGGTGGATACCTACCTTCCCGAATGGTAAACTGTTAAATTACAGACGTATAAAAATGATGAACGATTCTCCTTTCTCCAAGTGAGAAAAATTATCATATGGCAGAAACTGGAGAGGAATTCTATAGTCTGTTAAGTAAGAAGTTTCCTAAAACTCTTCGACAGTTCCTAACTGCAAAACGAAGCATCGGTAAGCGAGGAGTGTCAACAGGAATGAAGCTGCCATGACAGAACAAAATAATGTACTCTACTGGTTAATGTTTGCCCTCCAATTACTTCAGGTCGTGACCATCTTAAGAGGAGAAGAAGCCTATGGAATGGAGTAGGAGGATGAGAAAGAGAGGCAGCAGGAGGAGGAAGAACAAAATGAGAAGGAAGACGAAAGAGTAGGAAGAAGGAAGAGGTGAATAAAGAAAGAATAAGAGGAAGAGGGTGGAAGAAGAGGAGGAGGATAAGGAAGGAGAGGGTGGGGGGAGGAGAAAGAAGAAAGAGGCGGAGTAGGAGAAGTAAGGAGGAAAAATGAGAGAAATGAAGAAAAATACGAAAACGAACAAAATACAAGACCAAAAAAAAAAAATAAAGAAAATGAAAAAAGAGGAAGGAAGACGTAGAGGACAAGAAGGAAAAGAAGAAGAAAAGGAACCGACCCTTTAACCCCTTTCTACAATAATGTCAAATTAATTGGTACAAACAGCACAATATTAAACTACGAACTCTTAAACTTCCAGTTATTAAGCAATTCCAGCTAGTTACCGACTTTATTAATGGAAAACGATATTCGCTGGTGACCATAGCTAGAGCAATATTGTCCAGGCCTGAATTATTTTACAGCCCCATAAATATCATGAAAATCCGTTTACTGCAAGAGCGTACGTGCATATATATATATATATATATATATATATATATATATATATATATATATATATATATATATATATATATATATATATATATATATATATACTTGGCATTATCAAAAAGATTGATAAAAAGATAACAAAAAATTATGAAAAACCCACAACAGCAGTAAAAGTCTTCTACTTCCCTGCCATTCGGTTCGTTTGAAATATATTCAAATTCAAGTTATCCTGTAGTAATGTATTCATGGGGGAGGGTCTTGCATGTAACGTTATTTTACTTCGCAAGTTGTACTACAGGAAACAAGAACAGTGAAACTGGCGAGACTTGTAGAATAGGTTGGCAGCATTCTCGTTTTTTTTCTTTATCTGATTAAACTATTCACTTCATACTAAAAGGACAGTAACTAACTTGTGGATTATTAAAAGTAGCAGAGCTAAAAATGTTACATATATAAGAATTAATTGAGTGAGTAACCAAATGCGAAAGGTGACCATCTGATAAGACAAGAAAAGAGAGAATAAAGTCATTTTGCACATGACTGTGACTCAAATACCGAGATAAGAGGCACATGATGTAAATCAATCCAATATGAAGTACTTGCCCACAACATCAACTCTAAATTAGACATCTTACAAGGAAATAAATTATAAAATAATAAAAGCCTGTGGAATACAACAATACAGCATACCACTGAACACTTGAATTTTAGTTGTCGGAAGAATATGTTATCCTCATACTAAAGAAGAAGACTTGATCAAGCACTAAAGATGGATACAGTTTGAAATTATCTATCAGATATGTAGGACATCATAAACTTGAAAGAACACACACACACACACACATAACCTGACAATGAAGGATGTTCTCTGAAGGCTCGTTTCTCAAGGCGAAAGGTACTTCATTGCTGAAGAAATTCTGGAGAAGATATCTGTTTACTCGTTGGGAGAAGGATCTCTCTATCACTCTCTTGAATCGGAATATCTGAAACAATGTGTCCTGGAACCTTATGTAATACTGACAATCCTCTCTTATGTTTGATCAACATATGATATATCCAGAAATTTCTTCACATCAACAGGTGTGTGTGTTATATATATATATATATATATATATATATATATATATATATATATATATATATATATATATATATATATATATATATATATATATATATATATATATATATATATATATATATATATCTATATCTATATCTATTTCTATATCTATATCTATTTATCTATCTATCTATATATATATATATATATATATATATATATATATATATATATATATATATATATATATATATATATATATATATATATATATATATATATATGAAACTGTCGAAATTAACAAAATGAGCAAGCAATGTACGAAATTTAGTCAAGAAAGCTAGTCTTAATATGTAAAAAGAGCAAGCATAAAGTCAATCTTTCATCTCTAACAATTAATAACGTAAGGATCATTGGTAACGTAATGTAAAGGAAGAAAAGACTTTGCAAGATTTCCTTAAGGTCAAGAGCCAATTCAAGATATCAAATTCGAAGCGCAGCGAAGGACGTTGCTAGAAATTATCTTTGACAAAGAACAGAGTGGCTAAGTTGCTTTGCATGTCCAAACTAACAAAATGAGGGTCTCTGCAGACAGGTACGCCATGAATATTGCCCAGAAACTAAAAAAAATATATATATATTACGAAGAAATTTCTTCGGTGTCAGGTTGAAATCGTTAACCTTCTTATAACACATGACAAGTCTTGGTAAATATAGAATGCAGGGAGTTCTAGAGGGTCACTTAATAACAATATCAGGCTATACAGACTTTATATTTCCGGTCTATTAAAATCAGCTTTGTGAAAAGTAGACAAATATATCTAAATCATTTATGGCTACATTACTATTACTCAGCAGCCTGTCACGTCTTCTAGGACACTGCTATGCTTCAAACATATTCTAACTTACAAAGTTTTGCAAATCTGAAATTATATATTGCTTGAAACTCCTCCCGAATTATGTGAATTTTATAAATATATCGAAACTTATGAATTCCATGCCTTCAATACAAGAGATACGATTAACAATGAAAATATTTCACAGGATTGCCAAAAAAAAAAAATAATAATAATTAAATTATAAAAGTGTAGGCGTTTTTCTGAATTCTTTACAGATTGGGATTCTGTGAACATAAATTTCCATACGCCAGCAAGATCATTAAAAACATATATTTAATTTTTTTTAAGTATAGTTGTTATATCCCATGAGCAATAACTCAAATGTTACTGAAATAAAACATTTTCCATCCGAGAATCTTGAAACGTTATTCACATATTTTATGCTGGAACCTCCGTTTGGTTTAAAGAGGAGCAGGTGATGGAACTAGGATATTTATTCCAGCGTTTTGAAATTGCTCTCACTCATTTAATCAACACGCAATGATAGTAAAACGCGTAATATAATATTTTTCTTTTTTAGTAAATCTTACGGATATTTCTTATTTTTTGTTCTATGCGGTTATTGCATAAGAAGCCCTCGAAGTGCAAAGAGGAAGCTAATAGGCTGTCCTATTGTATGTTTTTTTCTTCTTATTCTGCTTAATATTTGGCCTACCCTGTTTATTTCTTCTCTCTCTAGGACGTTTAATTCCTTCATTATTATTATTATTATTATTATTATTATTGTTATTATTATTATTATTATTATTATTATTATTATTATTATTATTATTATTATTATTGTTATTATTATTATTATTATTATTTGTAACAATATCCCATAATCCTGATGATTCAATAAATCATCAGAAAATAGTAATAATAAATTCAATATGTTTTAAAATCATAAAATTATTGCGTTCCATTTATGTTGAGGGTGTGTTACATCAAAATTCGACTTTATCGAGTTTAACACTTAATATATCTATATAATGAATAAATATATATCAGCAAACAAGTTTACTCTGTGAAGTAAACTACTACTAAAAGTTGGCAAAAAAAAAATGAACATGAAAACAAAAAATCTATCATAATATATTTTATGAAAACTTATTTTTATTCTGAAACACAACAAAACCAATATGGAATGAATGTGAATATCAAATGTATTCAGGATCTTTCTATTATTTTGCACTTTGCAAACTATCAAAGCTGTCATATTTTTCCTGCTTCCATTTTGAAAAAAAAAATTCTACCTCCATACTCTGCTGTCAGATACATTTCATGTTATGCTCTAGATCTTTTAGAATTCAATTTTTCTTTTCTTTTTTTCATTGCCATACTTAATTATTCTGTTCATAGAAATAAAAGAACATATGAATATTACATTAGACTAGCCTTTGTAAATCAAAAGTAGCAGTTGTCATGTATGTTATGCTAACGCATGGCATTACATCACTCTGATCTGATATCTGAAAATTATCCTGTTATGTAGAGTGCGTAATGCAAACACTCCCTGAAAGGATTTGCTAGTTCAGTGCTCTCTCTCTCTCTACCACACTCTCTCTTCTTCTTTTTTTCTCTCTCTCCCTTCTTTTTTTTCTCTCTCACACACACACACATTAGTGGAATGAAACCATAAAGGAAATATTGTAAAAATATGCGATATTCAATTAAACGAATACATCTATAATATACTGCATCAAAATAAATTGTACCAATTACAAGAGAAAAAAATAACGAGACAGAGTATCAGGAAATAATTTACAATTACAGGGGTCAAATATCTTAGCTATATATAAGTGCAATTAACTCGTGAACACCAGGGAATAACTCACCAAAATAAAAAATAAAAAGAAATTCATCATCTCATTATCCCTATAAGTGTTAGTTTAAAAAAATACCTCCTAAAAAACACCATCTTAAAATTTTTATAATTATGGTGAAACTTGAAATTCCAAAAATATAGAGCATATTTGTATACAGACCCCTTATTTGTTCATGCCCACCGTCCTAAGAACAGGATTTACCCTCCAGAAAAGACGATGAGAGGAGAAGGACGCTTCCGCATTTCACAGAATTTAGGAATGAAAACTCAGAAGCTGTTAGGGCAGTCTGCCATAAACTATAATTAAGGTCGTTGCATTAAAGAGGGATTATGTAAGAGCCACATAAAACAGAATGAGCAAAAAAGAATCCTAAAGATTACCTTAGTTTCATTTGCCCATGTTTCATGCAGAAAATATGCATGGTGTGGGGTTGGACTAGAAAAAAGATGGGATATGCACCTCATCTATATTTTTTCAGGGAACTTTTAAAAAGTTCTCTTGTAGTAGTCTTCATTTCATTTTTCTAATTCAATTTCAAATATTCAAGAGGATAATGTGCGCAGCATTTAAAGAATTCTTAATATATTGACATGTAAGGGTGTCATTTGTTACTTTGTCATGTGACATTTTCAGTTTCATCAGCTTTTTTAATCTTCTCTTTGGACCCTTATTTCTTCATGAATTATTCTTCAATATATAGAAAGTAAACTAATAGCTACATTAAAAAACGTTTCTAGTTACAATATGCCTTAATCTCGCAGTTCTGACGAAAATTGAAAATATACAAAATCAATAAAACCTATCTAAGTATCCATTTTACACCAAAAGGCCCAAATCTCCCATGCAAAGGGAGGTCCGAGTCTGGCTACACACCCATTTACCAGGAGACTTTTCTAATTCAACATTATGCAACTCGATGCTAATGCATTGACTTTTTTTTCTCACAAACATGATGCCAATCCTCTCTCCATTACCTCCTCATTTCACAAATTCAGAGATCCATTTACTATCATTTTGGATTGACTTTCCTTACCAGAAGCCCCTCGTATGCTAAGGCTTTTGCTGGAATCCCTTCGAATCACCCTATTTTGTCTATCTTTTAGGACAGGCAAGAGAATACGCAGAGTTAATGTTGTTGCTCAATAAAGGAGGAAAAAAAATGGAGTTAGATATAGAGAGAATATGAACCATTGAAGGCGGAGGTGCTCAATTCATCACTTAATTAGAACACATCTATCGCACAATAAATAATATAAACACAAACACACACACACACACACACACACATACACACATACACACACATACACACACATACATATATATATATATATATATATATATATATATATATATATATATATATATATATATATATATATATATATATATATATATATATATATATATGTAATTTTTTTTTAATCTTACATACAAGTCGCCCCGTCACGGACTGAGGTTAGTAAGGGCATACACTCAGGGTAACGATTACATCTGCCCAAACAAGTCCTTCGTAAGAAGGCAACCGTCCTAGCCCTTAGTAGAAAAGGGAGTTCGTGACGTAAAACCGAATCCATACAAGTCAGAAAGAATGATAAAAATTGCAGTAATATGGAAAGAAATTTCACTATTTCATTTCTGTTTTATCTTCATGTCTGGATGCACATTCTTATTCAAAAATATTGCAAAATGCCTCCATGGAATATGCCTCAAGGCTTTCAAGGTGATGAAGTTTATCTAAGAAAAATTTCAGAAAAATATCAGAGCAAATTATTTTCTTATAATATGCCTTATAACTTTGAGCGTACACTTCGGATGGGCAAAGAGAATTGTCTTTATTGGACCTGGAAACAAAGACTGCATTCAAGGAAAAGGAGCAACTTTAGGACAAGCTAGAAATAATTATAAAGACAGGCATAGAAATTAACTCCATGTATGAAACGGGCTGTCTCTTTTAAAATGTAACCTCTTTTAGCTCTTCAAAGTTAAATCGGAGTGATGATTCAAGAATACATATAAGTAAATTGAGCGCAGTATTTTCGTAGAGGTCTCAACCACATCTAGTGACTTCCACTGCCATATTTGACTGGGTTGTGTCTTCTAAAAATACAGCTTCAAAGTTCAAGTGCCATCGACAAGGTTGAATCCAGCCCCTAGTACGTTAAGTAACTAATCTGAGAGCTTTATGACATCAGTAACTTGGTTACAGAATACTGAAAGACTTGCTAACTTTGATAATTCTTCGAACGAAGTTACTTATGACAAAGCAAATTTCTGGGCACGATTACGTTAACAAGAACAAACCTGCCTGTAATAAGAATTTCTTAGCCTGGACAGGACTTTAGATCATGGTGCAGAAATATAGCCAAATAGAGAGTATGACAAAGGA
>JAXCGZ010013605.1:30000-37500 GCA_037179515.1 Halocaridina rubra
CAACGATTAGCCTAATCAGCGTCTTATTCAATAAGCAAATTAATTGAATCGGCTTCTCCAATTTCTAGATTTATAAGTATAAATCTACAATGAGTGAAGGCTCTATTGGCAGCACATAACATAGAAGCCTTTTGCAGTATTGTTCATGTCAGAATAGCCTAATAACACGCTCTCTCTCTCTCTCTCTCTCTCTCTCTCTCTCTCTCTCTCTCTCTCTCTCATATATATATATATATATATATATATATATATATATATATATATATATATATATATATATATATACACACACACACAAGATGATAAAGGAAAGGTAAATTACTGGCCTACGCTGCTTGGAGAGAATTTGACGGTATTATTATAGTCCACTGACTTAGAATGTAACAACATTTCACGCACATAATTCTTTCGATATATTACAAACCTTGCATCGGAATTACTTTTTTTTTTTAAGAATGACACATATAGCCAACCAGCATATCACCTGATCTATTTATTGTCATATTTTAATAGCTATACAAAGTTACCCATTAAATGAAAACCACGAACAACATCTCGTATTTGTGATCATTTCATGACTTCGTAATTAACTACCATGACATTATGCGAACGTTAAATCGATCATGAATTCACCATGAACGGCATTTGCAAAATAAGATAATGAAAATATTTATATTTCAAAACTGAATTTGAATTGTACATATCTTGCCCGCCTACCTTGTGGATGACCCAAGCAAGGTGGAAAGGGGGGGAAATGTGGCAACCCTTTATCCCCAAGGAGCTAAGAGGAGTGGTTTGAAGTATGTGCGGATATGGTGATTGCGTGTTTTTTTTACTATGCCACCCCCATAACAAGGGGTAACGAGGCCATGAATATGTATATATTAATATACCTCCCACTCTCTACTTGCCGAGGCGAAAATCGGGAATGTAGTTGTCTCTGTTATATATTGTAGTTGTCTCATATGTCAAAGCAAAGATACAAAGAAATGCGAGGGACAGTTTTACGAGTCTCCAACTAGCCTAACCTAACCTGCCCAGACGTACGTAATACATGACCTGGAATGTAGGTGCAACCCCCCCCTTAAATTGCATATAGTCACACAATAAAACACATTACTGCATAGATATACTGACCGTCAGTGAATCCGAGACAGTCTACCTACCTTATCGGTGGGTAGCATCAGTAAATGAGCACACACCTCAATAATTAAGTATACACTCACACGAATACGCACAAGACCACAATCAAGCGTACATTGACTGACTGTCGGAATCTTCGTCTTCCTAATTTGAAAAAATTGAGTTGCCAGTTGCTCATTTAGAAGTTACCATTCCTAAATTACATATAAATCAATATCCCGAGAAAATCCAAGCAAATCAATCCCTCTCCTTGAGAAAAAAGATAAATTAATGTTGTTTTCACTCAGTATTAGGTAGGATACAATAAACATAGGTTTTTAATTTAAATACTTAAAACCTGGCGTAGCAAATGATTACGTCATAACCAAATATCTGAGAGAAGCTTCTTATTCAAGGAACCTCTGAAAAACATTTTACTCAAAGGCGAATAGACCGCTCTGGGTCGTCTAGAATTACCATTTTCATTTATAATGACTTGTTTTCTACGAACAATTCTCTGAAAATGGGTAAAAAGGAGCTGTTGTTTATATAATAGAAACTGCTTATTTTCTGGGTGATGTTCTGGCTGTGGAAAAAATAGCTGGGTCACGGGGAAAATCAGTCCCTGCACAGACCATCACTGACCTTGCTTACTCTCCTCGGACACTCGCAACAACTACTACTACTACTACTACTACTACTACTACTACTACTAATAATAATAATAATAATAACAATAATAATAATAATAATAATAATAATAGTAGTAGTAGTAATAATAATAATAATAATAAAAATAATAATAGTAATATTAATAATAATAATAATAATAATAATAATAATTATAATAATAATAATAATAATAATAAATACATAGCCGGCATTATAACTTTACTAATATTACTGGAACAGAAGTTGTTCGTTTCCCAACTCATATATTAGCTGCAATCACGATGATGAGTATGCACTTTAGAAGCCCAAAAATATTTTATCGGCAAAATATGTATTGGTATTTGATCCAGACATCGTAGTATTAGGATAAATTTCAAAAATATTATCAGAGACGGGCAATTAAACGAGTTATATGTTTACAAATTATATATCGAAGTTTCATTGCGTAGCTGCAAGTATAAAAATGTCAAGAGAATGTATTAATGTGTTAGAGAGAGAGAGAGAGAGAGAGAGAGAGAGAGAGAGAGAGAGAGAGTCTCGTTATTTGTAGGTCGTGATTATGTTCACTCTGTCTCAAATTTCTCACTTGTAATTTCCTTAATTTACATTTGTTTTTTCATAGAAACCAAACCTAAACTAAACAAACTGAGAAAGAAAGGGAAATGAATTTCTCCTCCTTTGCTATGGCATAAAAAGGTAATGAAAAAAATATCTCATTTGTAGAAATGTCACAAGCTCTAAACTGTACTTAGAATGTACTTTGTCTCTCTCTTGCTGTAATTGCAGGAATTTAAGATAATGCCTTATTATGTTCATTTATATTTCCATTTTTTATGATATTAGAAATGAAAACGAATTAATACATTATGTATAAAAAAAATAATTTTGAATGGAATTGTGTTTAAACGCCACGAAAGTTTCTAAACCCATTCAATGGGTTAATTTTTATACTACCAGTACGTGAAAAATAATAATTAAAAAAAAAACACGAATTGTCAGTCAAACTGTGTAAATGACATAAAATCATTATGAATACGAGTAGTTTGAACAATAAAAAAAATATTCTTAAGGTACTCCTTCAGAAAATATGACGACACCGATTAAAACTTTTGACTCTTTGAACTTCTGCCGGAATGAGGAGCTGCCCCCCCCCTTTCACTTTTCGATCTCGTTAAGGGAATTATGGTAGTAACGTGTGTACTTTATATATATATATATATATATATATATATATATATATATATATATATATATATATATATATATATATATATATATATATATATATATATATATATATATATATATATATATATATATATATATATATATATATATATGTATGTATGTATGGTAGGATACTGGTTAATAGGATTAGGGATAAGACAGAAAATGTGATCGCGGAAGTGCAGAGTGGTTTTAGGAGAGGTAGAGGTTATATAGATCAGATTTTTATAGTTAGGCAGTTATGTGAGAAATATTTAGCAAAGGATAAGGATGTGTATTTTGCATTTTTGGATCTGGAGAAAGTGTATGATAGAGTTGATAGAGAGGCAATGTGGAATGTTTTGAGCGTATATGGAATTAATGGTAAATTGTTGCATGCAGTGAAGAGTTTGTATGAGGGTAGTAGAGCTTGTGTTAGGATAGGGAATGAAGTGAGTGAGTGGTTTCTAGTGAGTGTAGGACTGAGACAGGGATGTGTGATGTCACCATGGCTGTTCAATTTGTATACTGATGGAGTTGTAAGAGAGGTGAATTGGCGAGTGCGCGGTCGAGGTTTGAGAATGGTAGATGGGGATAATAACGAGTGGGAGCTGAATCAGTAGCTGTTTGCAGATGATACTGTGGTGGTGGCAGATTCAGAGGAAAAGCTGTGTCAGTGTCAGAATTTGGAATGGTGTGTGAGAGAAGGAAGTTGCGAGTGAATGTGGGAAAGAGTAAGGTTATGAGGTGTACAAGAAATGAGGATGGTGCTGGATTAAATGTTATGTTGAATGGAGAGACACTTGAGGAAGTTGATCAGTTTAAGAATTTAGGCTCGATTATAGCTGCAAATGGTGGAGTGAAAGCAGATGTGTGTCACAGAGTGAATGAAGGATGTAAAGTGTTTGGTACGTTGAAAAGAGTGATGAAGAATAGAGGGTAGGAAATGAATGTTAAGAAAGTTTTGCATGAGAAAGTGGTTGTGCCAACTGTGATGTATGGATAAGAGTTATGGGGTATGAAAGTAAGTGAGAGACGGAAACTATATGTGTTTGAGATGAAATGCCTGAGGAGTATGATTGGTGTATCTCGGTTGGATAGGGTTAGGAATGGAGTGGTGAGAGCAAGAACGGGTTTGAGGAGAGAAATTGCAGGCAGAGTAGATATGAATATTCTGAGATGGTTTGGCCATGTGGAAAGGATGGATGATGAAAGACTGCTGAAAAAGGTGATGAATGCGAGAGTTGATGGGAGAAATGTTAGATTCCTTTTAACCTTCTGTGGTGTGTAGTTGGTAGCACCTTGACTTAGTAATTATAAGTCCTAGGTTCGAGTCTCGGTCGGGGTAAACAACATAATTCATGTTTTCACATATGTAGTGTGCTTGCTTGGTTATTGTATGACCCGAATGAGATTGAGAATTGAATTAAATGCTAAAATGAAGCCACGAATGAGGTTGGGGAATCTGTAATATGAACATAGTGGCATTCACCTAGTGTGCGTTCATCCCTAAGTATAGCAGATATAAGCTATAAGGTTAGATTCCTTTTAATCTTCTGTGGTGTGTAGTTGGTAGCACCTTGACTTAGTAATTATAAGTCCTAGGTTCGAGTCCCGGTCATGGTAAAAAATATGATTCATGTTTTCACATATGTAATGTGCTTGCTTGGTTATTGTATGACCCGAATGAGATTGAGAATTGAATTAAATGCTAAAATGAAGCCACGAATGAGGTTGGGGAATCTGTAATATGAACATAGTGGCATTCAGCTAGAGTGCGTTCATCCCTATTATAGCAGATATAAGCTATAAGGTTAGATTCCTTTTAACCTTCTGTGGTGTGTAGTTGGTAGTACCTTGACTTAGTAATTATAAGTCCTAGGTTCGAGTCCCGGTCGGGGTAAAAAATATGATTCATATATATATATATATATATATATATATATATATATATATATATATATATATATATATAATATATATATATATATATGAAGCAAAAAAAGGCTCATAAATAAAACACAAAAAGAAGCGAAGATGCACTATATATTACGACTGGACTCCAGTCCTCTTCAGGTACCTGAAGAGGACTGGAGTCCAGTCATAATATATAGTACATCTTCGCTTCTTTTTGTGTGTTATTTATGGGCCTGTTTTTGCTTCAAATTGTGCTGTGATATAACAGTTTATTTTGCATATATATATATATATATATATATATATATATATATATATATATATATATATATATATATATATATATATATATATATATATATATATACATATATATATATATATATATATATATATATATATATATATATATATATATATATATATATATGAACATAGTGGCATTCAGTTAGAATGCGTTCATTACTAAGTATAGCAGATATAAGCTATAAGGTTGGATTCCTTTTAACCTTCTGTGGTGTAGTGAAAACGCCTTGACTTAGTAATCATAAGTCCTAGGTTCGAGTCCCGGTCGGGGTAAAGAATGATTCATGTTTTCACATATGTAATGTGCTTATTTGGTAATTTCATGGCCCGAATGAGATTGGGAATTGAATTAAATGCTAAAATGAAGCCACGAGTGAGGTTGGGGAATCTGTAATATGAACATGTGGCATTCAGTTAGAATGCGTTCATTCCTAATTATAGCAGATATAAGCTATAAGGTTGGATTCCTTTTAACCTTCTGTGGTGTAGTGGTAGCGCCTTGACTTAGTAATCATAAGTCCTAGGTTCGAGTCCCGGTCGGGGTAAAGAATGATTCACGTTTTCACATATGTAATGTGCTTATTTGGTAATTTCATGGCCCGAATGAGATTGGGAATTGAATTAAATGCTAAAATGAAGCCACGAGTGAGGTTGGGGAATCTGTAATATGAACACAGTGGCATTCAGTTAGAATGCGTTCATTCCTAAGTATATCAGATATAAGCTACAAGGTTGGATTCCTTTTAACCTTCTGTGGTGTAGTGGTAGCGCCTTGACTTAGTAATCATAAGTCCTAGGTTCGAGTCCCGGTCGGGGTAAAGAATGGTTCATGTTTTCACATATGTAATGTGCTTATTTGGTAATATATTTATATATATATATATATATATATATATATATATATATATATATTATATATATATATATATATATATATATATATATATATATATATATATATATATATATATATATATATGTATATATACATATATATATTTATATATATATATATATATATATATATATATATATATATATATATATATATATATATATATATATATATATATATATATATATATATATATATATATATATATATATATATATATATTATATATATATATATATATATATATATATATATATATATATATATATATATACATATATATATATATATATATATATATATATATATATATATATATATATATATATATATATATATATATATATATTTATATATATATATATATATATATATATATATATATATATATATATATATATATATATACATATATATATATATATATATATATATATATATATATATATATATATATATATACTGTATATATGTAGTCTCCGTGGCTAAATGGTAGTGTCAGCGACTCTGTGTCGGCAGGTCGAGGGTTCGTGCCCCGTCACGGACTGAGGTTAGTAAGGGCATACACTCAGGGTAACGATTACACATGCCAAAACAAGTCCTTCGCATGAAGGCATCCATCCTAGCCCTTAGCAGAAAAGGGAGTTCGAGACGTAAACCAGAATCAATCATATATATATATATATATATATATATATATATATATATATATATATATATATATATATATATATATATATACATATACACACACACACACACACACACACACACACACACACACACACACACACACACACACACACACACACACACACACACACACACACACACACACACACACACATATATATATATATATATATATATATATATATATATATATATATATATATATATATGATAACATCCTGTGTGTAAATAGTTAAAAGAATAACGTTTGCGCCTTTGCAGAATCTGGATTCTTTTAGAACTTCTGGATCAGATAAAGATTAACGACTCCAGTTCATTAAATAAGCCCGTAAATGATTAGGTTTGATTAGGTTAAGTTTCTGCCTAACCTGACGTAACTAGCTGGCTATATTATAGCCAGCTTTTTATTACAAAAATAAGTCTATCTATGTGCTCCATCAGGTCAACGTGCCTTTCAACATATTACTCTATTAGTTAAGATTATTAAATGGACCTTTTTTATTTTATTAGAATTGATCCTATGAAAAAATTCTTAAAACAATATTTCTGCTTTTCTCTGCTTCAATTGGAACCAAATTCCTGCCTGTTCTTTACTTGAAATGGAACAATATTCTTGCCGATGTTCATTGTTCTCAACTTGAACTGAAACAAAATCCTTCCATTATAATTATTTCCGCAGGAAATATATT
>JAXCGZ010013605.1:42500-45000 GCA_037179515.1 Halocaridina rubra
ATTACTTTCTGATATTAACTTAGTCTCCTTGGCAAAATGGTAGCGTCCGCGACTCTGAGGCGGCAGGTCGAGGGTTCGCGCCCCGTCACGGACTTAGGTTAGTAAGGGCATACACTCAGGGTAACGATTACATCGGCCAAAACAAGTCCTTCGCAAGAAGGCAACCGTCCTAGCCCTTAGCAGAAAAGGGAGTTCGTGACGTAAAACCGAAACCATTAACTTAGGTTAGCTTAGGTTAGACAAGAAAAATCTGGGATTGAAGCCTACTTCTTGGAAGATTATATGCATATTCTATTCCCATAAGTGATTTGGATACATTTTTTCCTACACATCTTTTATAAAAAAAAATTAATTTTATAGTCAAGGCCGTCAAATATGGAGATATATTTCTATTAAAATTGATCAATCCATGTACTAATATATTAAAATAACCTCAATCCTCCGTCTAAATCAATTATGGGTTAAAATTTACCAACTAGCAAAAGAAAGATCCTTTATTAATTAGTTTTAGCCATCAGTTCCTTTTAAATTTATTAATCTCTTTTATGACATCATGATTCGTTAAGGAACCATGTCTTGGAGGAGTAATCATGACGTAATTAAAACAGACATTACAGATATATATCTCTTATGAATATCACTATATCAAGCTCTTGTTATACATATTTTTCCAGCATTTTAGCTCTCCACACAGTTATGGAAGTTTTATGCGAAGTCTTTATCACTAACTGATAAAAATAAAAAAAAAATAGAACCATTATTTTAATATATTTGAAGCAGATTATTCACTCAGCACATTTTCATCCAGTCTCTGACATCTTTGCTACTTTTTCACAAAAGTTTCCAATATCAACGCCCTATTTCTTAAACAGTGTAAACCTAGGATACCATATTGTTAGTTAGCTAGACACACACAAATCGATTTCATAAGCGTATCTGACGCGCTTCTGTGTATGGCTAGGATCCCGTACGGGGTCCTAGCCATACACAGAACCACGTCAGATGCGTATATGAAATCCATTTTTGGGTGTCTAGCTAACTAACAATATGGTATGCTAGGTTTACACTGTTTAAGAAATCGGGCCTTAGTCTTATACATCAAATAAGTTACGAATTCCAGTGAAGTACTACACAACTTCAGCTTCCCCTGATTATAATTTCCTCCTCTCAAAAGTTTTCGGGATTTCCAAAATAGATTATATATTCATAAGCTTACTTCATTCATGTGGATACGTCAAGATACATTAAGTAATAATTTAAGGCACATTCAAGAGGACGATAACGTGTCCTGAAAGCTAACTGCATATTTCTAGCATCTTATTGGCACTTGTCATCTTGACAAAAGCCCTGTTAACAATTTCTATGCTGTAAATAGATACATAATCCAATGACATATTTAAGAAATCAATAGGCATTATTTTAGATCAAAATGGCAACGGTGAGGTCATAAGTATAATAATTATAAATTCAAAATTGAATCTTTTCTAACACACTCTCAAACGCCTAGTTCTTAGTGTTGTTCGCCTATTCTAATCTTGTCTCTCCTCTAACTCTTAGTGATGATTTCCCTCTTTATTACATGAAAATCCATAAACTCGCTAATATTGTTTCTCTATTATGGAAAACGTTTTTCGCTTTCACACTTGGAACATAAATTTGATAAAAAGTAAAAAAGTTGATGTAGATATCCAATTACTTCCCATAAACACAGAAGACACTGCTATAAAATATATGTTTATAGCTCATAAAATCTCTTTCTCTTTTTCTTTGATATTCTGCTAAATGGATCTTACTTGCCGTTTTATGTCACACTGGTAATCCCCATTATGGGAGTGGACACGGACATGTTGGACTGGGGAATCAAGACGAGAAGTCCTTCCTTATGCCCCGCTGGGGACTCGATCACGAGACTATCACCATCTGAGTCGAGTGCTCTTACCAGTGCGCCACCGCGGTCCTCTCACTCGCTTACTATGCATTCAAATTAAATTTAAAAAAGTAAATAAGAAACAAAATCAAAGGTAGCTTTATTTTACTCTCTAAAATGCAACTTGGGTTCCTCCAGAGAAGAAGAAGAAGAAGAAGAAGAAGAAGAAGAAGAAGAAGAAGAAGAAGAAGAAGAAGAAGGGGGAAAACATCAAATTACTGGCAGATAAGATAATGTGAGGGATCTTGCATGGTGCATTAGTTCACAAACGTTTAAAGACCCTTACATTTATATTTCTAATATTATTACTCACCCAGCATATTCCTAAAATAATCAAGTTTTCTTTGGTAAATACAAAAATGCAAGAAGCGCTTAAAGGATTCGAATCATCAAGTATTAAACATAGTTTATTCTCCTATGTAGCAACAAGGAGCATACATTTTTCAGTAGTAAATCGAAATAAAAGCTCTCTTTCCTGCTAAAATATAATAAAATAAAAAGACTGATATCTGAAGATCCTTTGAGCTTAAATTTTAAGTTGGATTGAGTATGTGTCAAGTTCATTCGCCTTGT
>JAXCGZ010013605.1:52500-73941 GCA_037179515.1 Halocaridina rubra
ACCAGTGCTGATGCCTTAAAAGTTGTAGAGTTTGAAATTTATTATAACTTAAAGATATACATTTTCTGTCTCATAATAGTCGATAAGGAGGAGACAAAATAATTAAGCATTTGTCATTTCTCGCTTCATAACAATATTGCCTGAATTTTTAATAACAAGTTTAATAAATAATCACTGGATAATATGTATCGGTTGTCTTTATATTCCATATTGTCTCAGTAACTCATTCACAAGTATATTAATATTGCCAGAGATGTGGCCCTCCCTCATCTTTTGAAAACGCCACCAGGTCGATCTTTGGCAACTGGAAAGAACCAGTCCTTCATATCTCATGTAAAACACTGGTCTCTCCTTCACTGTAATGCTATGTATATGATTCAGTGCAAAATACCTTAAAACTTAAGTCAGAGATACATTAGCATGAAAGAGTTTCCAGTCTCGTCATGCAGATCTGGCTCCTCAGTGGCTGTGAAAGAGTGACATTTAATATAATTCATGAGTCTTGGCAGGGCTGCAACAGAATATTTTATTACTTTTCGGAGAACTTGAAATATTCAATAAGACCCTTCCAGCATCAGCAGGAAGGATTGCACGACTTAAGAGAATGTCAAGAAATAAGAAGAAGAAACAAAACTTTTATGGATTTAAAAACTAGAGGAAGTAAGATAACATTATATGCAATTTCTCCTAAGTAACCTCAAAGAAGGAAGTTTCTGTAATGCCACTTAAATAATAGATGTATTAAGAAGGGTGTACACACTTACTTAGACAGAAGGAGATCGCGCGTGCGCACGCGCGCGTGTGTGTGTGTGTGTGAGTGTGTGTGTGAATGAGTTATAATCTTGAGATAAATTTCTGAAATACAAAGTTCGTTATACTATCTTCAAAGAAGCTACTGAAACAATACATTTTTAATGCAGAAAACCATATTCTGTCAATAACATTCTATTCAAACTTCACCAGTTCTCTCATAAACCCAGTAATAAATATAGGGTGAACTTATTTGATATATTCTGAATAGAGTGCGCACAAGAAGACACTATACCGCAATTGTGGGAACTCAGAATCCAGGGCATCATCACTTTTCTATTAAAAAAAAAAAAATACTGTTCAACCAGCGACCCATAAATCTTAGAGCGCTCTCATTTAGAGTTGGACAAACCTACTGATTCTAAAAAGGGAAAGGCTTCCTTGACATTTCATCCCTCCCATGTGATTCTGGCAGAAAACTGCTTTACAACGACTTTGGTAAACAGAATACGGAGTGGTGATAATTCACTACTTCTCACCATATGCCTGGTATTACGTAAGCCTGCTATGTTAGTCAGCCGATTAATCGTTCGTGGATTGCCAATAATTGTTATCCACTGTGTTTTAAGCGTATGGTGGCTTCTTATTTTGGTCCACGACTCCTTATTTTCTATTCAAGGCAGCCCTCAACAGAAGACTTCCCTTACCCGCCACCCATACCTGGTACCGCTTATCTCCCCCTTGGGACATTCACTACTAAATCAGCGAAGTCCCTCCTCACCTCAAAAAGATCTCCAGGTAAAGATACTTTTATTTTTTTTTTTATTAACTACAACTTTCATCTGTGTGAAACCGTAAGAATCGTCCTCAAACCATTATAAAAAGTTATATTCAATATGCATACGTTATTTCTATAAACAATAGTGACTATAACCTTTATTGAACTCAAAGCTTGCCTTTCAATAATTAATTAAGCCACCTACAAATTCATACAAATACACACACACAATATATATATATATATATATATATATATATATATATATATATATATATATATATATATATATATATATATATATACTCTCTCTCTCTCTCTCTCTCTCTCTCTCTCTCTCTCTCTCTCTCTCTCTCTCTCTCTCTCTCTCTCTCTCTCTCTCTTTCCTCACAAGAGCGGTCAACGTCCAAGTACTTGATTTCGAAATCCTGAGTCATAGTTGTCCAAGACCGTCAAAATATCTTTATAGCCTTCTCAAGAGCTTCTCGAATTCCGAGCTCGAAAAGTTTCTGATTTCCAGTATTCGTTATTTATAAGTTTTCTCCAGATATCATCCACAAATTTCTGTGCTGATTTGTGCAGTCAAGGTTTTATTTTTATATTTTCAAACTCCAACGCTGATGGACAAAAATAGGCTGTATTTCAGATTATGTTCAACTTTTAGGTTATATATATTATATATATATATATATATATATATATATATATATATATATATATATATATATATATATATACATATATATATACATATACATATATATACATATATATATATATATATATATATATATATATATATATATATATATATATATATATATATATATATATACATATATATATATATATATATATATATATATATATATATATATATATATATATATATACTATATATATATATATATATATATATATATATATATATATATATATATATATATATATATATATATATATATATATATATATATATATATATATATATATATATATATATATATATATATATATACATATATATACATATATATACATATATATATATATATATATATATATATATATATATATATATATATATATATATATATATATATATATATATATATATATATATATATATATATATATATATATATATATATATATATATATATATATATATATATATATATATATATATATATATATATATATATATATATATATATATATATATATATATATATATATATATATATATATATATATATATATATATATATTTTTTTTTTTTTTTTTTTTTTTTTTTTCCAGCAGAGTTTCTTCGATGTCTGTTTGATAATCATATGATAACCTTGCTTGTACATGTTGGTTTAGAAAATGAAAGAATCTATATTTTCTCTTTGGTCTTTTTCTTGCATAAATTTATGAAAATAATTAGAGTCCTGACATGAAGGACTGTCATTACCTTTGTTGAGGATAACAATAGCATTGATGGGAATTTTAGGTTTTACATAAGAATATGAGTGAATTACACCTCTTCGAATATCTCCACAGAGGTGAAAACTTAGCCACGATAGCCGAAAAGGTGTCCACTGTGTCGAAAATTATTATATGAGGCACATTAAATACTAATATCAAGTTTATGGTGTCTACTCTCTGGTTATAGTTTTTCTATTCCAGCATATTTCTGCTACTGTTGGGATTCGACTCTTGGACCTGTAGGACAGAAGTCACAGAGGTTATACAACAGAGTAAACTGGAAACTACTGATGTTTCAGAATTACAGAGCAGACCTGTTTACTTCTACTCTGGTGTGTTGCCACTCTGCCGACCAGCTAATGACGAAGAGACATTTAAAAAGCTGTGGACTCCTATTGTAGAGGTTTCAGGTTCGTATCCTGACAGTGGGGGGATAAGAACTGAAATAATTTCAATGCCTGGACCCACTGCAATTTGTAAGGCTTACACTATATACAAATAATGTAAGTCAATGCCTTGCATTATCTACAGACAATCCACATCTTACATGCCGAAGCAAACAATGTATTTATAGTCCAGGTAGTTTACACACACAAACTAAACGATGTAACAGTGCCTAAGCATCTCCAAAAGAAGAAATATAATCATTATCCAGTGGTTAACGCACACAGAACTTGCACATATAATCAGAGCAGAGTACTATGAGAGAAAGGCCACATTATGGACAGTAACTATAGAGTATGCAAATTACGCACACAGTTCAAACTACGTAAACTCCGCTCTGCGCATCCTTGCTTCAAAATTATTTATTTGGAAACTTTCTCTTTAAAATGCTTGTCCGACTCAATATAAACTTACTGGCACCAAATTTTATACCTATTTTGGAAATAAAGAATGGACCATCAAATACAAATTCACTGAGAAAGTGAAAATCCTGAAATGACTAAAAAAAATAGTCGAAGGCACATTAGTAGTAAAACAGACTAAAGTATCTAATAATGCTTTTAGACTTCTAAGGGGTTTAAAACTAAAATTGAGAAAAATATCTAGAAATAAATTTCCTGAATTCATTAAACCATGCCTTAAGAGATTCAGAGCCTTGCCGTTATTATCATCAAAAGTGATTAGTCTTTATCGCATATATTAAAGTTTAAATATTTGCCTGTCTGTTATCATGAGTATCAATTACCTCGCAATGATATTAATTGCCAGTATTATAATTAGATTATATTTTATGCAACGTTAATTTAAAGTCCCAATAATATATAATATTTCATTCTAACGCCTAAAATTAAATATATAATAATTCTTTTTGGTTTTCGTCCCCAACTTTGACCAAGAAGGGGAAGAGGAAGGGATGAGAACTGAATAAATATTAATAGCCTCGAGTGGCGGCTGTCAAATGTCAAGTTCAAGAGAATATTATTGTTTAACAGAGAAAGCTTTTTATATCATTCTTGTTTCTGAGAGAAAGAGATTAATTTGTTTTATGAAGTGCCTCTCTCTAGCGAAGCATATCCCTTCCATATTAGAGAGAGGGATTTTTATACTACTGTGACCAAACTTATTTGAATGTATCCTCTACAACCTCTCCTGGGGAGAAATCAACGAGAAGGTTAGTTATTTAACTCCACATTCGTTTTCTCTGTCACAAAATTAAATGAACTTGGTTAGAAGAACAGCAGCTCACACCACACGACTAGACAGACAGTTGGATCAACAGAAAGATGGGTACCTTTTAGAGAAACAAGAAAGAAAGAGAAAATTTAAGCTTTGTAGAAACGGTTTTTTTATCTATTTTCCCATAACTATACCATAAAAATCCGGTATAAACAAGACAATGGTAAAAAGTAAACAAATGTGAAAAATACTATTATTCATCTTGAGGACTTTTTTTAAAAGCTGATACATGATCCTTTGAAACAGTCTCTTCCTCGCCCTCCCCAATTCTATTATGAAAACTCATTTTCATTTCCCTTGTTGAAAAAAAATAAAGGATATGAGATAAAGTTCTCTAATATGCAAATTGATTTCATCATACTACATGATCATTTCTATGTGCAAGCATTCTGCAGTTGAAGAACTGTCCTCGTACGTCATGTTTAAAATCCTAGGAATTTCTCTCTCTCTCTCTCTCTCCTCTCTCTCTCTCTCTCTCTCTCTCTCTCTCTCTCTCTCTCTAAGTATGTGTGCGCGCGATCGAGCTGGTGTGACTTACTGTCATGTAAGACAAGAAAAGTTTAAAATTATCATTATCTTGTACATAACACTGTATCACATTCAAATATTGCAAAATTATGGCACACGTATATATGTATGTATGTATGCATGTATGTATGCATGTATATATGTAGTTGCTATTTAACAAAATGAGAAGAGCCCTTTCTGGCCCTAAAGCGAAATGGATGTTGGTTTCTGTGATGCAGGTGTAATCCTCTCATAAATTCCTCGATATACACTAAAGTCTCTAAAGGTAATATATTTTTAGGCATTTACCTGAATAATTTATTACTATCTCTTAATAACAGCATAAATAATACAGCGAATCCCAGAGAGAGATCTATCTCTAAGTATTTTAAAACATACTGTACTCCCAGACTCTCTGCTGGTAATTTATTCATTATTATTATTATTATTATTATTATTATTATTATTATTATTATTATTATTATTATTATTATTATTTCTTCAATACAAAGCGAGTAATGGTAGCAGCTGAAGAGTGACTGTAATACATTGTTGCCGTTCCTGGCTTTGCTGGGCGAAGTTTCGGCAATCCAACATCTAAATGCAGGCCAGAACACCTCTTTTTCATCGCAATAACATTGGTTAGATTACATCACTCCCCCTCTCTACACCCGTTTAGCATATATCCTGCTATTTAATGAAGTCTTCATAAAAGGATATGATAATTCAGACTTCTTAGAGTGGTATTTTAAATTCATATATGTTATAATTTTTAAATTTTTTCCAAAAAATGAGCTGGATTCGGAAAACTTGCATTTTGATATGACGTCACGAACTGGAGTTTTTTTTTCTTCCGATATCGTATGTTTCACTAAAATTAAAATTTTATCTTAAATAGCATCGAAATTTAAGTTTTCGGAAAAATAGTTTCATATAATGCAATTTGGGGGTATCACGCAACTCGATCCTCATTTGTCAAGAATGAGAGTTTCATCAAGATGTCGGCGTCTGTGTGTGCGTGTATCGTGTGATCTTGAAATGGAGGAAGTGTTTTACACCAACAAGTTGAGGTTTCGGGAATAGCCCAAGATTACTGTTTGCCAGTAAGTCATGAATTTATTGCTTTTCATTTCATATTTTTTATTTGTAATTCAGAGGCCACAAAAACAGGGCAGGATACGTGTGTACATGCACATGTGGATAGGATAAGACGAATTTTGTCCTTATTTTTCTAGTGCACATGTGGTATTCGTAACTTTAGAACGTTAACCTTATTTCATTGAAAATTTTCATTTTGTCTTGAATAAACAGATTGTAAGTATTAGTAAACGATGGGGTTAGGACCCATTAGATGACCCAAAGGGACCCATTAGATGACCCAAATGGTACTTTGGATTTTCATACGATTATAATCTGAATTGATGGGCGATAGGCCATTGCGGGGTGTAAGTTGGGAAACCCTAAGGGATACATATAGGTCTAATAACATAAAATTTTCATTTTGAAGCTCTTACACATGATTTTTGCCTTCATATATGTTGATTACGTAACCTGAATGGAATGCTATAATATAACGCTTAATAACCTACACATGCATTGCCTGCTGAGACAATGGTTTCTAATCAACATAGGCTAACGCTGACTTTATGAAGTGCCATTTTTTATGTTGCCAAACAATATTAATTTAGCTAAATGTACTCGTATACATTCACTTACACCAAGTGGAATGTATATACAAAGTAATGAAGTAATATTTAAAACCACTTGGAAACAAAGATTTAATTATGAATTTTTTCTTACCAAAATGTGAACCGACTTAACCAACTTAATCAAACCTGATCTGGTATAATAATTTCTATACGATTTTTTTCCCGAAATGGAGATTTTGGAGTCAATATATAAAATGAAATATATTAGATGCATAATGTTCTACATCTCACCAAATGTCTTCAGATAAACTTTCGACTCGTGTTTTCTGCTAAGTGTAGACAGCTAATGCAACTAAATTATTTATTTTTAATATATTAGACGAAGAGGCTATGCGCTATTTTGGCAAAGGCTTCATAAGCATATACACCGAGGCTAACTGGAGCTTTTATAATATATATATATATATATATATATATATATATATATATATATATATATATATATATATATATATATATATATATATGAGAAACAAAAATCTTTTTAATCCCTTACATCTGATGCTAAATTATATACATGCCAATTACATAGATGTGTTGTTAGCATCTTGTAAATTAATTACAATTTGTTAGACTAATAAGCTCTGACGTTTATAAAGTCCTTTTGATCCACCTAGGCTAATGGTAACTTTGAATTTAGGAAACAAACTTGACGTTTGTGAACTGCATATTTTTGCATAGTCTACCACACACACACACACACACACACACACACAGAATCAGAGAGATTATATATATATATATATATATATATATATATATATATATATATATATATATATATATATATATATATATATATTATATTATATATATATATATAAGCATTGACGATAATGCAATGCCAGAGGAAATCACCTTAGGCTATCTGTATACCTTGTAATGAGAGAAATAACTGCATATCATATACGTCTTTCGTGATGTTATGGAGTATTATCACAGAATTTCTCAATAGTTTACGCTTAGGGTTTGCTGCATGGAAATTGAGCAATATGAACACGTCAGCACAAATGTAGAGTGGAGATGCTCTTAAGTATTTTTGTCATCATAACTTCCATAACAGTGAATTATGACCCTTGTTAATCATTTATGCCTATCATCATAACCTGCATATCAGTGAATTATTGCCCTTACAGGTAATGTTAACACAAATACATAATAGATATCTCAAACTGAAGTAAGTGGGTACGGATCTGTCAGCCTTTGTGTGTGTGTGTGTGTGTGTGTGTGTTGCTAACCAAAGGGAAATTTCCCCTGAATCGCGGTACTTAGATGATTCATGGGGATATTTTTTTTTAATATCGTAAATGTCAACATAAATGTTTCGTTTATGAGAAATAATGGGATATTTTTCTTCCGACTTGGGGAATGAACCAAGAATCATCTGCCAACACTTAGATAGTAAATTTATCCTTACAAATGCACTCTCTCTCTCTCTCTCTCTCTTCTCTCTCTCTCTCTCTCTCTCTCTCTCTCTCTCTCTCTCTCTCTCTCTCTCTCACACACACACACACACACACACACACACACACACACACACACACACACACACACACATATATATATATATATATATATATATATATATATATATATATATATATATATATATATATATATATATATATAAGAGAGAGAGAGAGAGAGAGAGAGAGAGTAGAGAGAGAGAGAGGAGAGAGAGAGAGAGAGAGCGAATAGTTCTTACAAATACTGTTCTCTCTCTCTCTCTCTCTCTCTCTCTCTCTCTCTCTCTCTCTCTCTCTCTCTCTCTCTCTCTCTCTCTCTCTCTCTACACACACACACACACACACACACACACACACACACACACACACACACACACACACACACACACACACACACACATATATATATATATATATATATATATATATATATATATATATATATATATATATATATATATATGTATCGAATAGTTCTTACAAATACTGTTCTCTCTCTCTCTCTCTCTCTCTCTCTCTCTCTCTCTCTCTCTCTCTCTCTCTCTCTCTCTTCTCTCTCTCTCTCTCTCTCTCTCTCTCTCTCTCTCTAGTGCCCGTGTTTAGGTGCTGATTTCGGTTGATATTATAGAGCATTCGACATCCAAGTAAATCAATCACCTGGAACATTTCCTTTCAATATAACCACATGTAATTGTCCCATTACTTCTTTAATGCTTGAAATTGTCGTTGGTGCTCCTTTTTTTAGTATATGTTGTCCTAAATGCTTCAAATTAGGCCATTCTATTGTTTATTTTCTTAAGCACCAAGAGGATGGCTGCAGTACCCAGTTTTCAAGCAACATTAGCACATAATTCGTCCCATAAGGTTACACTAAAGCCATCGCAAAATGTTTCAAAACAGTTGATCCCATTAACCACCAATTGGCGTAAGACTACGAACTTGTGTCCGAGTTTTTATATCTTTGTCTCATTCGTATATATTCCTATGCATATTGTTATTCTTTCCCGTTCTTGCCAAATTACCCTTTGACGACTTATGTTCATTACCTTCATCAGTGTACAAGGGAGCTGCGTTGGCTCAGTGGTAAAGCACGTGGTCGGGAAGCAAATAACGCGAGTTCGAGCCCATTGCGATGCGCTAGGGAAGGCATTCAGCCATAATACCCCGACTCCAACGCGTTTATGTTCACTCCCATCGAATGGTGACTCATTGTGATAATTGAAACTGTGCTTTTACCTTCCTTACTAAAAGTTTTAATTAACCAATACACTATATGATCACATGTCTATATCCAAATGAAGAACTCATAAGTATTGACAATGAGAAACTAAATTGATATTTAGGAGTACTGCATATACAGAAACGTTGTCAACCATTCCTCTAAAAGGACTGAAAATATATGTCCATGGTTAATATATGGACACTGGCATATTGATACTAGTCTTCTCCAAAGCTATGCAATCATGAAATGTTTCCAGAGTGATTGTTGCAATACTTTTGTGTGTTTATATATATATATATATATATATATATATATATATATATATATATATATATATATATATATATATATATATATACTTAACACTGTTTTAACCTAATGAGGTACTTCGTGTATCGTATTCCAGGTCTTACGCTGAAATTTTAATTATTATGCTTTTATGAATAATTTATTCGAATTTCAGTAAGCTTTTTACATTTAGTTGCAGTTAGTTTACTCCGAATAGCGGAGTGGGAGTTAACTGCAATTGAGCCAATGTGTAATTTCATTCATTAACTCCACCTGACAGTTCAACGCTCTAAGAGAACATTTTAATACGTTTATGGATATTAGAATGCTCAAGGGAAGAGTTGCAGGGCGAAATCTATTTAGGCGTTTTCATTTGGCAATTCATGTCACAGGGCGTCTTTGAGTAATTCAGCCGATTGTGATTATCATGAATTTAGATGCGATGTCTTTCGTATGCCCATAAGAAAGGTTATGATATCTGTTGTACCAAAACCTAACCCTACTTTGCCGTGATAAGCTACCTTGCCTTGCAGTGAGTATTAATGTAAAGCCAGATGCCTTAATTATATGCAGACAAATACGACACTTTCCTCCTTGCTAACATACTAAATACCTTTAAGTATATTAAAGTGTAAATGTATATAATCTTGGCTCCTTGTCTTCTTGAAATCGCATATATTTCATATAAAACCACGAATGGTATAAAAAAGTATATTATTGTGTAATTTTTCATGATATATGGAATATATCATCTTTCTGTTAGTTTAAAGACTGCTAAATAACAAACAACAACAAAAAGTCAAACTTGGTAAAAATGTTCACTGTAAAACTCGATATTAAATATGAAATATGCAACACAGAAAAGGAGATAGAATTAATACGAAATCAAAAGTAAAATTAATAATGAAATGTAACATTTAAGATTGAAATGAAATGAGATTGTCAATTCACCAATGATAATATATTATAAACAAGGAATGCAACCTAGTAGACGTAATCTGTATGGTGGTTCATGAAATATAAGAAAATGCTATAATAATCCAGGCAGATATATATATATATATATATATATATATATATATATGTGTGTGTGTGTGTGTGTGTGTGTGTGTGTGTGTGTGTGTGTGTGTGTGTGTGTGTGTGTGTGTGTGTGTGTGTGTGTGTGTGTGTGTGTGTGTGTGTGTGTGTGTGTGTGTGTGTGTGTGTGTATTTATAAAATTTTGCTTCAATAACACAAACTTGTAATACAACATCTGGTCACAAAATAGCATGAAAAAGTCAAAGTTTGAGAATCCAAATCTACATCTACCTTTGGTCACTACCTTCCTCGTTCTCGATGTTGGTTTATTTTATTTAGCAGAGCGGAGTCCAACATCATTGACAATAAAGCTAATACCTTTCCCGAGCGTAGCACAAACACCTGAGGCGACTGACTGTACATTAACCTCTGAAGTTTAGAAAAACATTGGATGAACGTAGGTAGCGTTTTCGTTCAGTAGGGGAAGGGTGTTATTCTCAAACAGTGGAACAGCAGTTGTCAATTTGGTAACTGCTAGCTTGCGTTCTAGCCATGAATTACATGCGTTATTTTAAAGCTCTTAGTAGTTTTCGACCCCTAGTAGGGTGCATAGTGAGTACTTTTCGACCCCTGGTAGGGTGCATAGTGTGTTGTGTGATAGTGTGTTATCATAACTTATGTAATATATAACTTGACGTTCAAAAATATATGATATGAATAATTTCCTACAGTAGCTGGTGTTTTGTGTATTACTTTATACATGGTTTTCACACAGTGATGTTCATATTTCTGGTAAGAACTGGTGCGATTACATACCTCATTAACCTTAATTTGTCAGTAAATTTCCATTTACCTTGTATTTCGATGAAAAATATTTAAATTTTTAGTACTTTATACAGCCTTAATAAGTACTATACAATGTCTTTTTATTAAATTTTGTTGCAACTTTTCTCATTTTCATTTGGAGTCGCTGCTTAGCCAGCAACCTCAGAGAAACTTGTGTTAATCAGGGCATGAGACTAGTATCAAGTTGAGCTGGCTTACTCCCTGTTGAGCTGAATTTATTGTGTTTGCCATTAACTTAGAGAAAGTTGTATCTTGTAACTTAAAGTAGATTTACTTATAGAATACTCGACTCTTCTATTGAAGAAATTTTGTAAATATATTCCCCCAATTCTTGTTCCATGGCTCCTTGGAAAAGGTTCTAGCTTCTTAGTGAACATTTCTCTTCGCAGATATTTTGCTTTTATTTCCTGCCTCTCTGGTTTTCTGCCTTCACTTTTATCTCCGTTTCCATCCCCAAAGGTGTTTCGAGGAAAGATGTGGAATCATGACCCAGGTAAGTTTAGGACATTTCATTTTCAATAAAAAATGTGTTTATTTGTAATATATATGTTAGACTGAGAATAATCCCACTTCCAGCTTTGTGTATGCTATGATATTTGCTGATATCCACCCCAAAATGCGAAAATCCCCGGCTTTGGGAGTTATTAGTGACTTCCTCATTTGTTATGGACACTATAAACCAATTATTCAATTTTTTTTTTATCAATTACTTCACAGTATTTTAAATGTGTACTTTTGTGCATTTTGTGTTTTGTTCTTTGTAAATAACGTAGCCTAAGAAACTTAATCTAACCTCCCTTAACCTAACCTAATGTTGCAGCTAAATTCAACAAGGGGATACGAAGAGCCCTTCGATTTTGCTCTCCTGTAGCACGCTATTAGATAGTCTTTACTCTATAGAACAAACTTTTAAATCAGTGATTTATAAGCCCATATCCTGATTGGAGGTGGAACCAAAATGATCAGTTATATTTTCTTGAGTGAAAACATTTTAATGGGCGCGTTTTATCCATAAAAGTAGTGATTCTTAGATTGAATACCGAGACGGATTGCAAATAGGAGCTTTTCTGTGATCGCATTTATTGAACCAACCCTAAAGGTTTGCTTTATCAACTCTGTTGCTAAAGAATAGGCTTAAGGTTACGGTTACACTTTTACACACACACACACACACACACATATATATATATACAAATAAGCACATTACATATGTGAAAACATGAATCATTTTTTACCCCGACCGGGACTCGAACCTAGGACTTATGATTACTAAGTCAAAGCGCTACCACTACACCACAGAAGGTTAAAAGGAATTCAACCTTATAGCTTATATCTGCTATACTTAGGAATGAACGCATTCTAACTGAATGCCACTATGTTCATATTACAAATTCCCCAACCTCACTCGTGGCTTCATTTTAGCATTTAATTCAATTCCCAATCTCATTCGGGCCATGAAATACAAATAAGCACATTACATATGTGAAAACATGAATCATTTTTTTACCCCGACCGGGACTCGAACCTAGGACTTATGATTACTAAGTCAAGGCGCTACCACTACACCACAGAAGGTTAAAAGGAATTCAACCTTATAGCTTATATCTGCTATACTTAGGAATGAACGCATTCTAACTGAATGCCACTATGTTCATATTACAAATTCCCCAACCTCACTCGTGGCTTCATTTTAGCATTTAATTCAATTCCCAATCTCATTCGGGTCATGAAATACAAATAAGCACATTACATATGTGAAAACATGAATCATTTTTTACCCCGACCGGGACTCGAACCTAGGACTTATGATTACTAAGTCAAGGCGCTACCACTACACCACAGAAGGTTAAAAGGAATTCAACCTTATAGCTTATATCTGCTATACTTAGGAATGAACACATTCTAACTGAATGCCACTATGTTCATATTACAAATTCCCCAACCTCACTCGTGGCTTCATTTTAGCATTTAATTCAATTCCCAATCTCATTCGGGCCATGAAATACAAATAAGCACATTACATATGTGAAAACATGAATCATTTTTTACCCCGACCGGGACTCGAACCTAGGACTTATGATTACTAAGTCAAGGCGCTACCACTACACCACAGAAGGTTAAAAGGAATTCAACCTTATAGCTTATATCTGCTATACTTAGGAATGAACGCATTCTAACTGAATGCCACTATGTTCATATTACAAATTCCCCAACCTCACTCGTGGCTTCATTTTAGCATTTAATTCAATTCCCAATCTCATTCGGGCCATGAAATACAAATAAGCACATTACATATGTGAAAACATGAATCATTTTTTACCCCGACCGGGACTCGAACCTAGGACTTATGATTACTAAGTCAAGGCGCTACCACTACACCACAGAAGGTTAAAAGGAATTCAACCTTATAGCTTATATCTGCTATACTTAGGAATGAACGCATTCTAACTGAATGCCACTATGTTCATATTACAAATTCCCCAACCTCACTCGTGGCTTCATTTTAGCATTTAATTCAATTCCCAAAATTCAGTTAGAATGCGTTCATTCCTAAGTATAGCAGATATAAGCTATAAGGTTGAATTCCTTTTAACCTTCTGTGGTGTAGTGGTAGCGCCTTGACTTAGTAATCATAAGTCCTAGGTTCGAGTCCCGGTCGGGGTAAAAAATGATTCATGTTTTCACATATGTAATGTGCTTATTTGTATTTCATGGCCCGAATGAGATTGGGAATTGAATTAAATGCTAAATTGAAGCCACGAGTGAGGTTGGGGAATTTGTAATATGAACATAGTGGCATTCAGTTAGAATGCGTTCATTCCTAAGTATAGCAGATATAAGCTATAAGGTTGAATTCCTTTTAACCTTCTGTGGTGTAGTGGTAGCGCCTTGACTTAGTAATCATAAGTCCTAGGTTCGAGTCCCGGTCGGGATAAAAAAAAAAATGATTCATATATATACATACACACACACATACATACATATATATATATATATATATATATATATATATATATATATATATATATATATATATATATATATATATGAATAATTTTTTTTACCCCGACCGGGACTTGAACCTAGGAGTTATGATTACTAAGTCAAGTAATCATAAGTCATATATATATATATATATATATATATATATATATATATATATATATATATATATATATATATATATATATATATACAATATTCTGATTGTACCTATTAGACAAACCCTAAAAGTAGTTCGAATAAATACCTTGCAAAAGGCTAATGTTTAAACGTAGGGCTTTATTATATTAGGAATATATGTCTATTGCTCAGGCATTGTAAGTCATACATCCTGTTATTGGAAGTGATTTTCCTAATGCACTTTCATGATCGTCATGAAAGCATGAATTCATCATTAACTGCATTCCATTGGATTGGGATTGGAGTTGGGGGGAAAGGTGAAAACGTCACCTCATATGAGAGGAGAGGAGTAAGATTATGGGGAGGGGGCAAAGCACAGTAATGAAATATAGAAACCGAGGGAAAGAGAGGGGCAGACCCTCTTGCTAATTTGTTTGCGATAGCTGATTGAACGTCTTCTGTATATAACACTCTCCAATACTGTAACACTATGTAATCTATACGTAAATTTCCGAATGACGTCATTTACAAATACGCTTATTATTGCATGAAACTAATTCAGTTACCTTGTTTCCAAATTAGCCTGAATTCATATTTGCATTTTCCATTTGGGAAAGTTATTTTTATGGTTTCTTTAATTACTGATGCAGTGACAAAACAATTATCTCGATTCGGGAACATCAGTTTTCCATGATAGTATATTTCCAGTTTGGAAAAATACATGTATGTGTTTTATTAGCTGTTTCCAACTAATAATTAAAAACACATCTGCTCTTTTGGAGTAATTTTAAAGTTTCTTATATTTTACATTCTCTCTCTCTCACATTAGTCCTAATATTGACTCTATTCTAAATATGTTGCTCTCATTTTATTGCAATACTGAGCAAGAAAAAAATAGTATTAAGCAAAAACAGTTGGTTTTTTTTTATCTCTTTTTATCTTGATCTTCCATGCTTTGCCTTTGTTTATCCTGCCTTCCATATCCTACGTCCATGGTGGAACACAACGACATTATTTTATTTCCTTCAGGATATCATCGCTCTCACGCACTTTGGCAGTCAGATTGTATGATGATTTCATGGTTTAAGGTCTCGAAGGAATGGCAGAGGGGCAGTGATAGTACAGAGCCCGACTATATACCTACCCTAAAGCTGGGCCCCAAGCGCCCTCTCCAATTTCGTGGACCTACTGATCTTCAGTCAGTGGCTTACTACTTAGTCACCTAACCCTCCAATTACTTACCAAATTTAATTTGCAACGACACAGGACAGTAATAATCAATTGTGCATATTTAGAATGCATTTCAAAACCTTAAGGAGGCAGGAATATTGTTCGTGAAGTCTGTATGGCAGTAAGTCCAAGAACGTGTAGTTTTTTTATTTATTTTTTTTCTTAACGCCAGGACCAGCAAAATAAAAAAAATCAATAAATCTTCCCTCATCGGGCCTGGACACGAAGAAAACATAAAGTAAAAAGAAACAGATGGGGAGTATTGCAACTTGTCAGTTGTGAAGGGGTAAAAATAGATGTATTACAAATGTCCAAGAATAATCGGTGTTGATGTAGGCATAGAAAAAGTATAAGAATAATAAGAAGAAAAAGAAAATTATAACGAAGAACTGCTATAACAACAAAAATTTTAAAAAAGGCTTTACCTTGTAAAAAAAAAAAAGTATAGACATCCTTTACCCTCAAAACTGCAAAGCCTTTTTGGATAAATATTGGAGCTTCAAAGTATTTTCTAGCTGCAATCTCCGCGAAATAGACTTAATCTCATAGAGAGCCTTCATCCATATTTCTTGCGTTTCCAGAAATCTTTGGAAGACGTTGTATCTGAGTCAGAAGTAATAAGAAAAGAAAGGGAATGTTGAGAATTTTATTTATTTATTTATTTTTTACATTTGCACACGAAATACCTTGTCGAAGATCTCTTCTGTCTCTTGGATAATTTCCAGTTTGCTCGTTCGGTGTTTTTCCTACATTGTCTTCCTGTTTAATATATATATATATATATATATATATATATATATATATATATATATATATATGTATATATATATATATATATATATATATATATATATATATATATATATATATATATATATGAAGCAAAAAAAAAAAGGCCCCAAAATAGATAGTACATCTTCGCTTATATTTATGGGTCTTTTTTTTTCTTTTTTCTTTGTTTCATATTGTGCTGTGATATAACAGTTTATTTTGCATATATATATATATATATATATATATATATATATATATATATATATATATATATATATATATATATATATATTATACATACATACAAATACCGTGGCTGTTTCCCCCTTAAATTGGGGGGTAGCCGACGTCAAGAAAGGAAAGTTTGGGGAGAAGTTATTCTCCCCTCTACTCCCCCTCTTCGTTGACGCCTCGCAGGAGGTTGATACAAGGGGGGGATTCCCAGTCCCCCCGTCCCGTCCACTTTTAGTCGCCTTTTACGACACGCAGGGAATACGGTGAGGCTGTTCTTTGATATTATGCCCGCCCCACAGGGCACAAATATAAAAGGCCCCATGTGCTCCTTATTATCGTCTCCAACCAACCGCTCAATGGCAAAGCCCCTGCTGGGCTATATATATATATATATATATATATATATATATATATATATATATATATATATATATATATATATATATATATATATATATATATATATATATATATATATATATATATATATATATATATATATATATATATATATATATATATATATATATATATATATATATATATATATATACACACTAAAGATAGCGTAAAGATATATCAATTATTACGTTATATCAAATATGATACAGAAACAACTAATAAACAGACAGTACGTTTAAGCTTTAGCAAAAACGCATGTTTTGATCATGTGTTGTCACGCAACGTCCTGGAGCAAGGAAAGCGCCAATATTTAGCTGCATTCCTTATCTTACATGAGAAGATTCGGTTCTGTTATAGTATGCGCTCTACCTTCCTATATGTAGTCTACTGTACCTTTATCTAACCCAACCAAGTTAAGTTCAGTTACGTTAATTTGGCAAGGGTACGGTACATTAGAGAACAGATATTGAGGTAGACTGTAATCTATAATAGCACTGAAAATTATTAATACTAATTTAATATTTGCAGTTTAGCTGAGCAATGACCATTCTCAGGTTTCGATAAGACAAATAATGAAATTCCCTTATGTATCCATTACAAACCCAATGTAGTTTCTTTTCTTAAAATAAGTTATAAATAAGATAGAAAATTTTCCTTTGATAGGAAGGACATTGGAATACGGAAGTTCTCATTCTAGATTTTTTTTTATTGAGCTTTTATGCTAAGAATTCAGCATTTCGTGTTCTATGTTGTAATGCGGTATCTACATCCGAATGTTACATAAAACGCTCCCTACAAAAGAAAAATCTACTTTTATATAGGCGATTCGGAGGGAGATTTAATTTTTTTGTTTTCAGATTTTTATGATTATTTGTTTGCTGTCAGTTGACCAGAGTGATATTTCTGCATGCTTATAACATGTCGTTGTCAACTTCTCTTAAATATTACTAATGAAATGATGCTCAGAGTATGATGCAGTGGCCTCCTTTTCCATGTTCTGGAATAATAACCGTTATTTTTAGTTGGTGTTCCAAGGCATAGTCGCTGACATCTGGGATAGATTCCAGGTAAATTACAAATAGAAGTAAAGAGTTTTTAAATGGCCCCAGACACGTATGTTGATTGAGTCATTCGCAACTTTGGGTGTCAACAATTAGTTCAAGAACGTATTTACATTTACGCCTTTCAGGTAAAACTGTTCCCTTTGCAGTAAATCCTGACCTGGGTTATTATTAAATGTTAGTATGCTGGTGAAATATACTTCATTTGAAATTATGGGGCAAGAATATCAAGAAAATAAATATTACTCTGCTTCATGAAATATGAATTATGATATTAAGTAACTGATACAGGTGTCTGAGAAATGTAGCAATCCATAAAGGATTTAATATCCGAGAACTCAGAATTTCAGTTGTTGGGTATAAAATAAGCTTTAAATGCAGACGAAATTCCCGGATATCATTAGAATTTTCCTTTTCTCGCCTTTTTGCATTTTCATAGAAGTTCCATTGAGACTTCCTGTATCTTTCTTCCTTTAGACATATCGTAAATAAAAAAAAAATTACTCTGAGACACCAAATATTTTTGTATTATTTTACATACAAGAAAGAAATTTATCAATATGAACCTGTCAGTTTGAGAGCTTTCACAGAGAATCTTCCTTTACATTTTCACCATTTGAGTTTCCATGACTTCTTTATATGCTTAGAGCTTCCACATATATGTGCAAATATACAAGGCAACTGGCCCTCTCTTGTTAGCTTCTAAATAGTTGGGAAAGAGCTTCAAGTGACGTCCATTGGTTTCGCTTTTGGAATTTCATCTTGAATGTCTTCTTGAATGAAGTCTGTCAAGTCTTGCTTTTGCAATGTACGATACACAAATACGATTACCGAATCTTGATTGCTGGAAAAAAGGCTGGTTTTACTTGTGTGGTTCTTTGTTTATATGCTTGTTTGCTCTAGTGAGAGAGAAAGAGAGAGGACCTAAATTTCATACATAATTTGATTTAATTTTGACGTTTTTCATGGCAATCTGCTAGAATCCTTCTTTAACGTCTGTAATAGTTAAGCATTACCTTTTATCTGCCCATAAAAAAGGCTGGAAATTACAAATTGCGAGCATTTTCTTCTACCAACATAAGTTACATTCTCATGGTTACAATAAAGATGGATAAAAATCCAATTCGGAAAGGATAACGATACGTGCGACGACCCTTAGAGTATACGTGTCACAAGGGAATTAGAAGAGGAACGAGTTTCAAGATAACCGAATTACTGTGAATCTTCCCTTTCGCTTTTCTATCGCTACTACTTCCATCGCTGCTCTGATGAGTTGGCGCGTTGCATCCTTCCTCCACTGCTGAGGCCGCGTAACACTCGCCAAGCAGCCTCATCTCACAGGTACTGTGTGGAGATTTGTAGCTCGCGGATTGGTCGGTGCAGCGACTGCTTCTTCCCATCTACCTCCAGACTCTGGGACTCTCCTCCTCATTCTGTCTTTCCTACTTCTTATGACCTTTCATCTTTCAAAAAGCAGATCTATCGTCATCTCAGAGTCTAGTCCTCCATATCTCTGGGTCCTCTGTACTTTGACTGTTTTTTTCTGTCTGTCATTTTCCTTTGTGTGTCATTACCTCATCTCTGCCTTGCCCTTAACCTTTTTCTTTTCCTTCGTCTTGGTGTTTTCTCGTGCCCGGGCCTTTATTGATGAGGGCAGTTTCTGCCTGTCCCGGTGTCACTCTTTAAAAAGAAAAAGCTGTGTATGTTCTTTTCCAAGGAAAGAAAGGCATTCACCTGTAAGTGGAATATTTTTTTTGACAGTTGTACTGACTACAGATATTCTGGTGTAAGGAAAGCAGGTTCCTAGGAACGTTATTTGTACATCATCTAAGTTGCATATCAGAATTTCCTGTTGACAAGAAATACCATTTACATCTTTATAATATCTAAGCTACAACCATTAATTTCAACAACTGGGACATGGTATTGTAAATAGTATGTAATTTAGTGCGTTCTTTGGTTCACAAAATGCCAGTTTATGTTTTATATAAATGAAAAAAAAAAAGAATGTCATTTCTCTATGAGTGTAGCGCAATTCGCATTCTCCCTCGTCGTTTGTTAATTGCATATCTCTTTCCAGGTCATTACCAAATATTACCATCCCAGTGGAATATAGTGCATAGCACTCTACGAGAGAATAGTATAATATTTAAGCATAATAAACATACAAACACAAAATCCTTTATTTGGCTGTTTCATGAACACTTGCTTTACAAATCTTTGAAGGGAGTGGCCTCTACGTTATCTCGATATTTAACCAATAACCAACTGCTTATTTTACATATTATAGTGTTTAGAACTAAACAGACTCCTCTACCAAACTTAAAAGTTAAAGATTAAAAAAAGATCTACATTTTTGTAAAACAAATTCCATTATTCATGATCTGCCTGGCCCGAAGGAAAGGGAAACATTCTCAAAGGTTGTTCAGTGAATTTGCATAATGAATTCTGTGCAACACCGGAGGTTATGAGCAAATATTTCTTGCTACACTACTTATCTTTTGTTTTGATTTGCAATCAATTTTTTAATATCAAAAAGATCATATAGTCTACATTTAGAAAGCAATATATATAGGGATATTAAAGCTGAAGAGAATTGCATATATATGTGTGTGTGTGTGTGTAAAAAGTTCCTTATTGCATTGTTAAAAATATATCACAATTAAATGTTTTACTGATTATGTTTATGCAACTGTTGGTGTTGGTGGGGACATTGCAAAATGACACATTGTTATCTCGCGTCATGCGCTTGCCATTTGGATTAATGGACTCGTATTGACCCCATCGTCATTCAGATTATTATTAGGGTGCTATTTCGGTTATTGTCCTTGCCCGGTATATCATTTCATTCTAGACAACACGGCAGCTATGCAATCAAGGCAA
>JAXCGZ010013606.1:0-22500 GCA_037179515.1 Halocaridina rubra
ACAGTGGGGGGTTGGGGCTTGCCCTGGCTGACGAATACCCATTGTAATGAAATGGAAATAAAGGTTAAATTTAAAAAATTTAAATTTAAATTTAAATTTAAAACTCTCTCTCTCTCTCTCTCTCTCTCTCTCTCTCTCTCTCTCTCTCTCTCTCTCTCTCTCTCTCTCTCTCTGTGTGTGGGGGTTTGTTTTAATGATGATGCTAGAGTGTTAAGATTCTGTTTTACTAAGGGGACTCAAAGTACCGAGCTCGGTTAAGAGCTCACAAACAGACAGGACAGATATTTGTACTTGAACACCCCATGTTTATTACCATTAGTCGGTTAAATGAAACTCAGAATTCAACTTTCTTTTAATTTTGGAAATGCAATGACATTAAAAGAATTGAATTAAATTTCTCAAATTAAATTTTATGAAATGCTGCCTCGAATCCCGGAGGAGGTGAGTATGAGTTCGTTTCCCGGCACCACGGACGTATGCCAAGACTTTGGCCTCAACTCGATGATTACCTCTGTCACACAGGCAGAGTAGAATACAGGGCACTGCAATTTCAGAAACAGAAATGACACACTGTTTATAATGGGAAACTGAAAGCATGAGCACACATATAATGAGTTTCCAATGTCATTCTACTGGATGAATATATATAGGTTATTCACAGCTAACCAGAAATATTTATGCTACCATAATAGCATACAAAACATTAATTCTTTACTGGTTTTAAAGAAAATAATATATTCACAATAAATGAAGAATAAGCAAGACAAATACAGTACTGTATGTATTCCTTAAATTGTGGGCAACCACAAAAGTTGCAATGCTTATTACTGATATGCAATTAATATGGTAAAACACTCTATTTTGGGTAAAGGAAGAATCTACGAGATAAATACAGTATTCATTCACTTTTAGTTATCAAGAACTTTGCAATAAAAAAAAGGGTGCAAAACCACCTTTTGAGGTATTTGCAACTTATAACTCAAAACACTTTTTGAGGTATTTGCAACTTATAACTCAAAACACTTTATCCCCAACATATGAAGAATTAGCAAGATAAATACGGTATGCATTCATTAAATTGTGGTTAACAAGAAATATTTGCATAGCCAACTGGGAAAAATTACCTTTTGAATATTTGCAATTTGGCTTTTTGGCAAATAGCTTTATTGACGAGTTTTTGAAGTAAAAAAACACTTTATTTACGATGATAGAAAGGGGTGAAATGAAATTAGAATTTATTAGGAAGAGAGATAGATTTTTACGGGCTCATAACTAGTCTTCAGAGGATGAGATTTTCGTTTATCACATTCAGTGAAAAGAAACTTCTCAGCAATACATATCAGCTGTAATTTACAGGTTAAGGAATTAACTTTGGCATGTGAGATTCCAGTGTGGTAATCTACAAAATTTCGTGTGACTGGGAATGGAATCTGAGAATAGAAATCCATAAGATTTATCCAGTAACGAATGTAACTAATTCTCGAAAATAAACCAATTTGCTTGACCCACGAGCTTTACCATACACTATCCCTCACCTTGTTGTGCTAGATGAATTCCTTGTTGTGCTAGATGAATTCCTGTGAAGATGCCACGTAAAATGATTTTAAATAAACTTAGACCACCCAGGCGAGATGTTGCCTCTGGGCAGTCTCGGCGCCAAAAGAGAGCGTCTCCTCGTTGTGCTTCGTGACGTCATCTGTAGGAGACATTCCTAGAGCAGTAATTGGCTCTGATTTCATTTTAAGGACTATTTTAGTGGTGGTCCCTGGCAGGCAATTATAGCAGAGATGCAAGGGAGAGACAGTATTTTTAGGTGCAACAAGTGGAAGCAAATAAAATAAAACGAGAATAATAATGAAAAGTTAGGTTACTGGTTATTCTTTTCTTAATTTTCTTGGCCCGTTGCAGACAGAAAAATAGGAGCAGCCTTTATATTGGGGCTATACTTCTACACGTACAAGAAGAGTAAATAAACTATATAGAATTAGCTATAAGCTAAAATACAAATTGCAAATAATCATAATCTGCGAAAGTCAAGAAGTGGGAATTATTTTATTAGTTAGAAAATAACAGTTATGTTAAAGGGAATTAATTTTTTTAGTTAGAAAATAACAGTTATGTTACTAATTTTATTTAATAAGGCATCTAACAGCCTCTGTTGACATTGAGCGAAACACTCTGTCACACACACTCTCTCTCTCTCTCTCTCTCTCTCTCTCTCTCTCTCTCTCATTATTATTCCTTGGTTCTAAACACTATTCTATATATCTGCACGAAATCTTAACATAAATAGTGTCAGCTGAGAGAAAAAGAAAATGTATACAATTCGTTCAAAGAAAATGTATATCATACTGTGTTCATCTGAAACTTAAATGATATACACACACACACATATATATATATATATATATATATATATATATATATATATATATATATATATATATATATATATATATATATATATATATATATATTCTCTACATGCTATTTCCTTGACAATATTATATCGAAAGTTTGTTTGCCGTTTGACAGAGAGAGAGAGAGAGAAACATCTTTAATTAACTCTTGTTCATTCAACCAAAACTACATTATTTATTGTAAAAATAATTGTTTAATGACAAATTCGTAATAATAATAATAATAATTATAATCATCTCCACAATCATCATCAATAGAAAATCATTGTTGCCAATAATAGTAATAATAATAAGATCTAAGGAGAATTTTTGGAATGTACATCATGAAAGTAATGCAGAGGTATATTAAAACCCAGCTGAGAATTTTATATTCATTACACATCTTTTATAATTCCTTCACATCTGACAGGTCATTACTCTCTCCATCTCTGTTTCTCTTTCCTTTATGTATTCTTCATGCCCAGGCCCAATAAAGGCTGTATTATTTTATTATTTTTTGGCTCGTCTTGGTGTCACTATCATTTATTTATTTATTTTTTTGCTCGCCAAAAAAATCCGTGATAGGTGAATTGCTATATAGCGAGGGATTACTGTATATATATATATATATATATATATATATATATATATATATATATATATATATATATATATATATATATATATATATTAGCATTTGTGTATTTAATTTTAGAAATGGATACTGTAGGAAACACTGAAGAGAATGAGGGCACCATGATGACCGTAGGCCAAGAGGGTTGTCGTAAAGCAGCTCCTCTACTGGAAGCAGTTCACCTCAAAGACCATCTCGCTACTAATCCTTCAGAGTACTCGTACTTTGATATGAATCGAGTGTTAGCTTGGGCTGGTCCTAATCATTGGAGAGTGAAGCCTTTGTCAAAAGGTGAGTTATTTTCTACTATGCCTTTATCTTAACATTTGTGGACTGATTACTCTAAATTCATTTCATAAATGAAACTCTTGTTCTTTTTCTTTTTAAGTAAAGAGCTATATCTCACTGAAGCCAAAAGTTAAGAAACTTAAGGAATAAATGAGGTAAGCAGGACCTCGTCATTCCCTGCCTATCTTCGTGCCTTGTATCAGTTTGTGGCTAGTAAGTATATTCAGGAAAAGGAGGGCTGTCAACCCCCAATCCCTTACCCCTTTTCATCTCCTCCAATGACTTGCAGAGGATGCAGGAGTGGAATTACTGTAGTCTGAGACATTAATGTATAATCTCTGTTTGATAAATAAGTTCTTTGACATTTGCAATAACTGAACAACAAGCAGACTGCAAATTAAGCTTTGCTCTGAATTTTTTGTATTATTTTTAAGAGTTTTGTATTGCTTATAAAATGATAAACCTTAGATATTGAAGACTATTATAAATAGCATGGTAAGTTTAGGTGCCTTAAACAAGGATTCAGAATCTTATTCTTATATATACGTAATTACTTTTATATACTGCTAAGCAGAAGTAAGATAGTATTAGTCCTTTCAATCTCTTTTCATAGACTTGTAACCAAGAGCACTCCAGGATGTAATCATCTTTACTTTTCAGCAAGAAGATGCTTCGCTTGTGGTTCTGTGTCTTTTATGGTATAAATACAATTCAAAGACTAGAATGATAAAGCTTCGCTACCATCGTTTATGATAATAATAATCTATGTAACTACTACATTAAAAAAATTATATTAACAAAGTATCTGTTTAGTCATAATTATAGATTATTTTTGGTGCTTAGTCAACATTACTGGTATGAATGGGGGCATCATTATGAAAGTTTTCTCCTATATCGGCAACTTTATTTTTGTCTTAGGATGAGTCACTTATCCAGCTTGAGTTGCAAGGTAATACCACTGAAGGATATTAATCTCATTTATAGGATACCATAGAGAACCTTCACAACTCATAGATTGTGATGTCATTATTTTTCAGTTTTTAGTGTTGTGAAAACTAAGGTCTTTTATGTCCCTACTTAGAATACTGCTCGCACAACCCCTTGATAGGGTTGAGTCTAAGGCAGTCGGACTCATATATGACCTTTCTCTTACTTTTGATCTGGAATCTCTTTCACTTCGCTTTAAGGTATTATCCCTTTCTCTTTTCTATCGCTGCTCTGATGAGTTGGCGAGTTGCATTCCCCCACTTCTGAGGCTGCGTAACACTTTCCAAGAGGCCTTGATTCACTGGTACTGTGTTGAGATTTGTAGTTTGCAGATTGGTCGGTGCAGTGACTGCTTCTTCTCATCTACCTCCAAACTCTGGAACTTTCTTCCTCCTTTTGACTTTCCTAATTCTTATAACTTATCTTCCTTCAAGAAACGGATCAATTGTCATCTCGGGGCCTAATCCTGTAATATCTCTAGATCCTCAGTACTTCAACTATTCTTTCTGCCTGTCCTTTTCCTATTGTTTATCATTACCTCATCTCTGCTTGTCCTTAACCATGTTCTTTTTCTTTGTCTTACTGTTTTCTTTGTGCCTGGGCCTTTATTGATGAGGAGAATTTTCTTGCCTGTCCCAGTGTCACTCATAAGAAAAAGTGCATAAAGAATAGAAAATTTGGATGAAAGGGTTGAGCAATATGCCAAAAAGGGCTTATTGCCACTGTAGGGGGCTTGCAGGAATTGTATAAGTTTTTCATATATCATTTCTCATTAATAAACAAAGTAGAGGAGTGTTGTCAAACTCCAATTTGAAAAAAAAGACCTTTAAATTTTCTCTTCAGAAGTGAATAGCATCCATATACTGTACTGTGCACTCTCCAATTACTTTATTTATGAGAACTGTTAGGGTGGATGTTTTATATATCCTTTCACAGCAAAGGCCTAGTGTAATAATATGATGTGTTCTGATTTTATAAATCATTACAGTGCACCACATAAAGTTTTTGGCACTTGACAGAGTAAGATTGTGGTTTGGAGCTGAGATATTTGACAATTACCCTCAATACCCTGAGATATGTGACAATTAAATTTAAGGTAGAGAGGTGTGGTTTTGAGTTCCTGTAACAGCTTTTGTCTCCAGTCTTCTTAAACTTTGAAAGACTTGGAAGCATGAAGTCTGGGCTGTGTAGGGTTGGACCCCTCTCCATCTGTTCCTGATGAGGTAATATAAATCATAAAATAAGGCTGCAAAGTATTCAGAAATAGTTTTCTTCCATCTACTTCCAGTCTTGTAAATGACATCATATCCAAAAAGCCTCAACTTCATTTGAGAGAGAAAAAGTGGGGGATGGGATTTCTTTGCTGTGGAAAAACGATCATCCTGAGGTATTAGGGAATTTGAAGTCACCTCCATAAATTGGAAAAGATTCATTAAAATAGATCTATTACAAGGCTTAAAATTGCTCCTTGAGAGAACATCTACCACAGTGGCCTGGACGCCTCTGATATGGAAAAGTTTCATGAACAAAAACGATTCCCACACCTTCATTTGAAGCGATGAGTAGTGGTTACATTGTAAGAATGAAGATGAATTTGAAAACCTTTCTTGACCCCCACCTTTTATAACGTTAGCAAAGTGATCCTCAGTTGCTCTAAGATTTTTATAATGGAAGGTTTCATATCTAATACCTGGTGCATACCCCATCTTTACTGTTTGAGGAGTGAAAGGGCAGAGTCATCATTTTTATGATGCATCCTTACACATCTTGAGGAAGAAGACATTTATGTACCTACTTACCTGATCTGCAATCTGTAGCCATTGGTGAAAGAATGACCTCAGAGACCAAGCGATATAAAAAATGTATTTGGTGATGATGGCCTCCAGGAAATATTTTGTCATTGCTCTAAATATATGACAACTTAATATGAACTTTACCTCTTCACAGAGGTAAGAATGCAAGCTGAATATGAGGAATCAGGTGACATATCATGGTTCTTGCTGTGACTTGCATACTTTGAATGTGGGTGATTGTTTCATTCAATTTTCAAGCATTTTAGCATCGGAGTGGGATGAGATGAAACTATTCTTGTTGATGACAAAACCCATCTTCTCTAACTGAAGTCTGATGAGTCGCACTGATATGTCATGTGGGACTCTGAATTACATTTCTAGGTGGGACTCCAATCTCAAATGTAAGATGAGAAAAATGTAACGATGCATTATATATATCATACATGTATGTTGGACTGTAAACACACCAAAGGGTACCCTGTTTTGTATGCATATATATACTGTGTCCTATACTGTGCATACGCAGCGTGTTATATATGTGGTACTTGTACTGTACAGTTATTAAAATAGAACTGCAGTATATTTACTTGTTACATTATACAAAAAAATTATATCACAGTACACTTAGTGCAGTATCTGTACCCTTCATAATTTAGGAACAGTACATTTCTTTATTTTTTCTTAACATGATTTAAGTAAATTTACTCAATTTTATTTGGTCAAACTTAACTCTACAGAATTTAGTCACACTTTTACCTTATATTTATGTAATTAAAATTTAAATTTCAACTAATACAGTGTCTTTTCATCATTCAATGAGTAGTTTTATATGTAAATTGAACACTACTCAGTAAGTAGATCGTCAACATGTGTGTCATGTCACCTACCAGAAACTTGGGTGTTATGGTGGAGGTCCAGGCTTCAGCACACAATGGTTGCTCCCGAAAGTTGGGTCTGTGCTTGTGTTTGGTTGACCTTAGTATTTGTTACATGTCACTTTGAATCTGCAGTGGAGTTTACTCATTTCACCTTTCTACACTTATGAGATGTCTCTGCTCTACGAGAAGGCCTCTCTGAAAGGCTGTAGAAATATTAGAATGCAGGAAGATTCAGAGTTTTGTACTTTCATGGTTTCATCGACTATGCCAACCTTGCATAGCCTTCTTCATGGCACATACTTTGAAACATTAAGGATTGCTACTCCTCTTTGTTTTCGTGTGTGTGTTTGTTTTTTCCTCCAGTACTTTCTGTTACAAGCTCTTCAAGATCGTTACTGGGCAGTTTTTTATTTTGCAACTCTTAATAATTCCTTCACATCATGCTTGTTCATGTCAAATTGCAGTCATGATCTAAAACTAGATGTGGGGTCACTTTCTTCCAGACACCTGTTAAGCAAACTTGAGTCATGTTCCAGGCTTCAGTAATATTACTTATGATGTCATAAATTTTATACTGTAGTTGATTGGACTAGCTGCAATAATTCTTGATTATGATTGAGTGCTGTACAAGCATGAGCAAATATGTGATATACAGGGGATCCTTAATTTACAAGGTTCTCGACTTACGATGCATCTTCCATGAATTATTAAGAGATCCTATTTTTGACCTTTGTGGTTTGTGTTGTAAATACAGTCTTCGCGCATGGAACAGGTTGTTGAGTGTGGGGGAAGAATTTGTCATCATGGTATTGTTGCGTATTTATATATCAAGTTAATGTTTTTATTTGGTTATGTGAAGGACCTATTTCCTGTTTACATGTATTTTATATATATATATATATATATATATATATATATATATATATATATATATATATATATATATAATATTATATATATATATATATATATATATATATATATATATATATATATATATATATATATATATATATATATATATATATATATATATATATACACAGTGTTCCTTCAATTATCGCGAAGGTTCGGTTCCGGGACCCGGCGCGGGAGGAAAATTGCGAAGTAGGATCACCCTATATGTACATAGATATTTTAATTTATTTTTATGTTTACACTGTATAAACACTCCCTGTACTGTTAACAAACCACCCTTTACTTCATAAATAACAGCATGCAACGTAAATTTATATGAAAGTGATAGATAAAATTACGGTGAATAAGGTGGTAATGACATGACATACTCATGTACATAGGTATTTTACAATTATTTTTACGTTCACGTACTGTATAAAGCCTCCCTGCACTGTTAAAAAAACACCCTTTACTTTATAAATAACAGCATGCAACGTAAATTTATATGAATATGATAGATAAAATTACGGTGAATGAGGTGGTAATGACATGACTTACTCATGTACATAGGTATTTTACAATTATTTTTACGTTTACGTACTGTATAAACCCTCCCTGCACTGTTAAAAAAACACCCTTTACTTTATAAATAACGGCATGCAACGTAAATTTATATGAAAGTGATAGATAAAATTACGGTGAATGAGGTGGTAATGACATGACATACTCATGTACATAGGTATTTTACAATTATTTTTACGTTTACGTACTTTATAAACCCTCCCTGCACTGTTAAAAAAACACCTTTTACAATATAAATAACAGCATGCAACGTAAATTTATATGTACGTGATAGGTAAACTTACCGTGAATGAGGTGGTAATGACGTTTCTTGATCCCGGAGGAAATTATTTCGCAGCCAATAAAAGCTTTACTGCTGCTTTTTGGGGGTGAAGAACATGGTAATGGGAAGTTGCTGTCGCTGTTTCTTTTATTGCAAGATGGTCTGGTAAGGAATCATGCCATCGTCGAGAATATTGCAGAAGGTCACCGAACGAACCATATTATCGTCATATTCCTGCGAGAGTTTTTGGGCTGCTTTCACATATTCATGTATGGCTGCCAGATGTTCGAGTGTAAGGCCAGGTTCTTCAATTTCTTCGTGCGTTTCCTGAAGTTCTTCCTCTTCTTCGCTCGCTGATTTCGTCATTTCTTCCAAGTCTTCATCAGTCAGAGGCTACGAGTGGCAGTCAATCAGTTCATTCACATCTTCGTGACTCATATCTTTAAAGCTTTCTCCTCCTAGCAATGCAGCCAACTTCACAGCTTTCGCAACTGCCGAGTTATTTTGAAGGCATGTGGCAATCGAGTAATTACGCCAGTATGTCTTCATGGAGAATTCTTTGTCCAAATCCATGGATTCAGCCAGGTTCACCAGGGCATTTCGTGTGTAGAGGGCCTTGAATGCACGAATAATGCCTTGATCCATAGGCTGAATCAGTGACGTCGTATTCAGTGGGAGGAACTCTACTTGAACACCGTTATATTCGAGATTAGTTGCGTGGCCACCAGCATTATCCATCAAGAGAAGGACTTTAAATTCAAGGCCTTTTTCCGCAAGATAAAGTTTGACCTGAGGGATAAAGCATTGGTGAAACCAGTCCGATGTGAGGCTTTTCGTGATCCAGTCCTTAGGGTTATGCATCCAATACACTGGCAGCAGATTCTTGTTTTTATTCTTCAAAGCTCTAGCATTCTTTGACTTGTAGATAAGCCCGGGCTTTAACATGAAGTCCGCAGCATTCCTGCACATGATGAGGGTAACGCGATCTTTGTGCGCTTTAAATCCCCGGGCTTTAGCTTCTTCCTTGAAGAGAAAAGTGCGAGACAGCATTCTCTTCCAAAATAACCCAGTCTCATCCATGTTGAAGACTTGCTCAGGAGCATATTCCCTTTCGGCGATAATTTTCTTGAAGTCGTTGCTCACGTAATTTTCTGCGGCAGCTGTATCTGCAAAGGCAGATTCTCCATAAACCGAAACGCTTTTTAGGACATAACGTTTTTGAAATTTGGCGAACCATCCCTTGCCAGCAATGGACGATTATATCCTCGGTGGAAAATCGCAGGAGGGTCCTGGTTGTGGATCGTTGATATCTTCTCTCCCCTCCTCCTCTCCACGGTCGACACTGTCGTCGACGGGTTCGTTTGTAGCAAATGTCTCGTACAGCTTCTTCGCCTTTGTTTGTATGATATTGCTGTCTAAGCTGATGTTTTTCTATCTGCAATCAGCAATCCACAGGTCCAAAGCAGCTTCCATTTGCACTACTGCCTTGTTGCGGGATGTTACGACCCTCTTCGCTGATTTATTAAAAGAAATACTCGCTGTTTTCCTGATCTTTGCCTCGTCCTTTTTGATGTAGCGAACAGTAGATTCATTGAGGCCAAAATAGCGGCGGACATCCGTAAACCTTATTCCTCTTTCAACAAATCTAAGAGTTTCACCTTATCTATTATGGTTAACATCCTCCTTTGCTGCTTAGGCTGACTACCAGAAGCCTTAGAAGATGAAGGATGCTTGGGAGGCATTGCAAAGGTTAAATTAGGCGAGAAAAAAAATCACAAACAAAACGTATTAATAAGCACAATTTGAACGGCGCACACGTGAGTTAGACTGAACGAGTGAGGCGAGACAATGGTAGATGGTGAGAGACCCAAACTTCAATGAAAAAGCCAATCAGACCCCATGATACAGATCTCTCACTCTTTCATCCAATAGCATTCCATGAACTATCTCACGTAGGTGCGAGCCTTTGTCTGACACGTTGATATCGGTATCGTATTTTGCATGGTGCAATACTGATAGTATTTATGTTTTTACTATTTTTTACTGTTTTATTAATCTTAGGCTAAGATATATGTTTTTTTATCAATAAAATCATGAAACTACTGCAAATTTTAATATATGCTAGCTCACGTAGGTGCGACCCCAATACAATGTACGCTATCGGACACTATTTCACATGATGCAATACTGTGAGTTATATATCTAAATTTATAGTTTTTTACTGTTTTATTACTTTTAGGCTAGGAAATACTTGTTTTATCAATAAAATAATGAAAATTTTAATATTCACTTGGTCATGTAGGTGAGAGCCTTTGCGTTTTCCGAAACGGTGATACCGGTATCGTATTTTACATGGTGCAATACTGTTAGTATTTATGTTTTTTACTATTTTTTACTGTTTTATTATTCTTAGTGTAAGAAGTACGTTTTTTTATCAATAAAAATCATGAAACTACTGGAAATTTTAATATATCCTACCTCACGTATTTGCGACCCCAATACATTGTACGCTATCGGACACTATTTAACATGATGCAATACTGTGAGTTATATATCTAAATTTATGTTTTTTACTATTTCTTACTCTTTGATTATTCGTGGGCTGGGAAAATAATTTTTTTTACCAATAAAATAATGAAATTTTTTTTCAATAAAAAAAATGAAAATACTGAAAATTTTTATTTCTTTAATATTTTAATATTTTTGCATATACAAAAAAAAAAATGCCAAAAACGCGATACAGTGAATTCGCGAGCTAAGAATCGCGATAGAGCGAAGGATCACTATATATATATATATATATATATATATATATATATATATATATATATATATATATATATATATATATATATATATATATATATATACAATGATCCTTCGCTGTATCGCGTCTCTTGGCTCGCTATTTTACTGTACCGTGATTTTTTTTGGCATTTTTCTTTGGGGGGGGGATATGCAAAAATATTAAAATATTAAAAAAATAAAAATTTTCAGTGTTTTCATTTTTTTTATTGAAAAAACATATTTCATTATCTAATTGATAAAAAAAAAATTATTTCCCAGCCTACGAATAATAAAACAGTAAAAAATAGTAAAAAACATAAATTTAGATATACAGTATAACTCACAGTGATGCATCATGTGAAATAGTGTCCGATAGCGTACAATGTATTGGGGTCGCAGCTACGTGAGCTAGCATATATATTTATAATTCCAGTATTTTCATGATTTTCTTGATAAAAAAAACGTATTTCTTAGCCTAAGAATAATAAAACAGTAAATAATAGTAAAAAACATAAATACTAACAGTATTGCACCATGTAAAATACGATACCGGTATCACCGTTTCGGAAAACGACAAGGGGCGAACCTACGTAAGATAGTACATATTGAAATTTTCGTTATTTTATTGATAAAACAAGTATTTCCTAGCCTAATAGTAATAAAACAGTTAAAAATAGTAAAAAACATAAATTTAGATATATAACTCACAGTATTAAATTGTAAAAAACATAAATTTAGATATATAACTCACAGTATTGCATCATGTGAAATAGTGTCTGATAGCGTATAATGTATTTGGGTTGCACTTACGTGAGCTAACATATATATTAAAATTTCCAGTAGTTTCATGATTTTATTGATAAAAAAGCATATTTCTTAGCCTAAGAATAATAATACAGTAAAATATAGTAAAAAACATAAATACTAACAGTATTGCAACATGTAAAATACGATACCGCTATCAGCGTTTCGGACAAAGGCTTGCACCATCTTCCATTGTCTCGCCTCACTCGTTCAGTCTAACTCACCTGTGCGCCGTTCACGTTGTGCTTATTAATACGTTTTGCTTGTGATTTTTTTACTCGCATATTTTAACCTTTGCAATGCCTCCCAAGCATCCTTCATCTTCTGAGGTTCTTGTAGTGAGCCTAAGTGGCAAAGGAAAATGTTAACCATAACAGATAAGGTGAAACTCTTAGATATGTTGAAAGAAGGAAAAAGGTTTACGGATGTCGGCCGCTATTTTGGCCTCAATGAATAACAGCCGTAAAGCTGTTATTGGCTGTGGAATAATTTCCTCCGGCGTCTATAAACTTATTACCACCTCATTTCACGGTAAGTTTACATATCACGTACATATAAATTTACGTTGCATGCTGTTATTTATAAAGTAAAGGGTGGGTTTTTAACAGTGCAGGGAGGGTTTATACAGTAAACGTAAAAATAATTGTAAAATACCTATGTACATGAGTATGTCATGTAAATATACGCTTGCATGCTGTATTTATGAAGTAAAAGGTGGTTTGTTAACAGTACAGGGAGGGTTTATACAGTTTATACGGTGTAAACATAAAAATAAATTAAATTATCTATGTACATATAGGCTGTTCCTACTCCGCGATTTTTCTGTCTCGCGCCGGGTCCCGGAACCGAACCTTCGCGATAATTGAAGGAACACTATATATATATATATATATATATATATATATATATATATATATATATATATATATATATATATATATATATATATATATATATATATATATATATATATATATATATATATATATATACACAGTGTTCCCCCCCATACCGCGGTAGTTCGGTTCCGGGACCCGGCGCGAACCAGGAAATCCGCGGAGTAGAATCAGCCTATATGTACATAGATATTTTAATATATTTTTATGCTTACACTGTATAAACCCTCCCTGTACTGTTAAATAAACACCCTTTTCATTATAAATAACAGCAAGCAACCTAATTTTTTATGAAAGTGATAGGAAAACTTACCGTGAATGAGGTGATGATGACTTGACATACATAGGTACAGTATTTTACAATAATTATTACGTTTACGTAAAATAGCGGCCGACATCCACAAACTTTTTTCCTTCTTTCAACATATCTAAGAGTTTCACTTTATCTTCAATGGTTAACATTTTCCTTTGCCGCTTAGGCTCACTACAAGAAGCCTTAGAAGATGAAGGATGCTTGGGAGGCATTGCAAAGATTAAAATATGCGAGTAAAAAAAATCACAAGCAAAGCATATTAATAATAATAAGCACAACGTGAATGGCGCACACGAGTGAGGCGAGGCAATGGAAGATGGTGGAAGCCTTTGTCCGAAACGCTACTAGCGGTATCGTATTTTGCATGTTGCAATACTGTTAGAGTTTATGTTTTTTACTATTTTTTACTCTTTTATTATTCTTAGGCAAAGAAATACGTTTTTTAATCAATAAAATCATGAAACTACTGGATATATAAATATATATGCTAGCTCACGTAGCTGCGACCCCAATACATTGTACGCTATTGAACACAAGCAAAACGTTTAATAAGCACAACGTGAACGGCGCACACGTGAGTTAGACTGAACGAGTCTTTGTCTGAAACGCTGATAGCGGTATAGTATTTTACATGTTGCAATACTGTTTAATTATGTTTTTTACTATTTTTTACTGTTTTATTATTCTTAGGCTAATAAATACTTTTTTTATCAATAAAATCATGAAGCTACTGGAAATATAAATATATATGCTAGCTCACGTAGCTGCGACCCCAGTACATTGTACGCTATCGAACACTATTTCGCATGATGCAATAATGTGAGTTATGCTGTACGTACGTATATCATTCAGTTATTAGTACAATGTGTATTAATTTAAAATTCATTTACTTATTTGATGATTGTACAAAATCTATTGTATTTATTCATTGTAATTTGGACCAAATATTCCTTTTGTAAAGATTATACTGTACTTTTCAAAAGAGTTGGTCAGTAAACGTATCTATCTATCTAAATTTGTTTTTTACTATTTTTTACTGTTTTATTATTCGTAGGCTGGGAAATAAATTATTTTTATAAATTAGATAATGAAATATGTTTTTTTTTTATTTTTTTTTTTTTTCAATAAAAAAATTTAAATACTGAGAATTTTTTTATTTTTAATATTTTAATATTTTTGCATATACCCATAAAATAAATTAATAATTCATGAAAAAAAAAATGCGATACAGTGAGAACGCGAATAACCGGGGGAACACTGTATATATATATATATATATATATATATATATATATATATATATATATATATATATATATATATATATATATATATATATATATATATATATCACACACACAATGTTCCCCCGCTGTATCGCGTTTCTTGGTTCGCGTTCTCACTGTATCGCAGGGTTTTTTTTTTTATAAATTATTATTTTATTTTATGGTTATATGCAAAAATATTAAAATATTGAAAAAATAAAAATTTTCAGTATTTTAATTTTTTTATTGGAAATGTAAATTTACGTTGCTTGCTGTTATTTATAATGTAAAGGGTGTTTTTTTAACAGTGCAGGGAGGGTTTATACAGTACGTAAACGTAAAAATAATTGTAAAATACCTATGTACATGAGTATGTCATGTAATTACCACTTCATGCACCGTAATTTTATCTATCACTTTCATATAAATTTATGTTGCATGCTGTTATTTATGAAGTAATGGGTGGTTTGTTAACAGTACAGGGAGGGTTTATACAGTGTAAATGTAAAAATAATTGTAAAATACCTATGTACATAAGTATGTCATGTAATTACCTCTTCATTCACCGTAATTTTATCTATCACTTTCATGTAAATTTACGTTGCTTGCTGTTATTTATAATGTAAAGGGTGGTATTTTAACAGTGCAGGGAGGGTTTATACAGTAAGTAAACGTAAAAATACAGTGTTACCCCGGTTATTCGCGTTTCCTGGTTCGCTTTCTCACTCTATTGCGTTTTTTTTTTTGGATAAATTATTATTTTATTTCATGGGTATATGCAAAAATATTAAAATATTAAAATTAAAAAATTCAGTATTTTCATTTTTTTTATTGAAAAAAAAACATATTTCATTATCTAATTGATAAAAAAAATAATTTCCCAGCCTATGAATAATAAGACAGTAAAAAATAGTAAAAAACATAAATGTAGATAGATAGATGGATAGATAGATACGTTTATTGACCACCTCTTTTGAAAAGTACAGTATAATCTTTACAAAAGGAATATTTGGTCCAAATTACAATGAATAAATACAATAGATTTTGTACAATCATCAAATAAGTAGATGAATTTTAAATTAATAAACATTGTACTAATAACTGAATGATATACGTACGTACAGTATAACTCACAGCATTGCATCATACGAAATAGTGTTCGACAGCGTACAATGTACTGGGGTCGCAGCTACGTGAGCTAGCATATATATTTATATTTCCAGTAGTTTCGTGATTTTATTGATAAATAAAACGTATTTATTAGCCTAAGAATAATAAAACAGTAAAAAATAGTAAAAAACATAAATACTAACAGTATTGCAACATGTAAAATACGATACTGCTATCAGCGTTTCAGACAAAGACTCGTTCAGTCTAAGTCACGTTTTGCTTGTGTTCAATAGCGTACAATGTATTTGGGTCGAAGCTACGTGAGCTAGCATATATATTTATATTTCCAGTAGTTTCATGATTTTATTGATAAAAAAAACGTATTTCTTAGCCTAAGAATAATATAACAGTAAAAAATAGTAAAAAACATAAATACTAACAGTATTGCAACATGTAAATTACGATACCGCTATCAGCGTTTCGGACAAAGGCTTCCACCATCTTCCATTGTCTCGCCTCACTCTTGTGCGCCATTCATGTTGTGCTTATTATTATTAATATGTTTTGCTTGTGATATTTTTACTCGCATATTTTAACCTTTGCAATGCCTCCCAAGCATCCTTCATCTTCTAAGGCTTCTTGTAGTGAGCCTAAGCGACAAAGGAAAATGTTAACCATTGTAGATAAAGTGAAACTCTTAGATATGTTGAAAGAAGGAAAAAAGTTTGTGGATGTCGGCCGCTATTTTACGTAAACATAAAAATTATTGTAAAATATGGAACCTATGTATATCAAGTCATCATCACCTCATTCATGGTAAGTTTTCCTATCACTTTCATAAAAAAAATTATGTTGCTTGCTGTCATTTATAATGTAAAGGGTGTTTTTTTAACAGTACAGGGAGGGTTTATACAGTGTAAACGTAAAAATACATTAAAATATCTATGTACATATAGGCTGATCCTTTTCCGGGGATTTCCTGGTTCGCGCCGGGTCCCGGAACTGAACTACCTCGATAAGTGAGGCAACACTGTAATTGTAAAATACCCATGTACATGAGTATGTCATGTAATTACCACTTCATTCACCGTAATTTTATCTATCACTTTCATGTAAATTTACGTTGCTTGCTGTTATTTATACTGTAAAGGGTATTTTTTTAACAGTGCAGGGAGGGTTTATACAGTACGTAAACGTAAAAATAATTATTTCTTTGTCTCTATATCTTGACTTAAATGTACAAAATATTGGTAAATTTTATGGATATTGTAGTAAAGATTAATGACCTGCTGTAAGTTTAATTATGGTATTCTTACCTTATTGTTTTCATTGTAATTTATCTGAGATATTTTGAGATAATCACCTTTACGGGTTTGGAAATTTGGCGAATATCTGAATGTACAAGGTCTTTCAATGCTAGTCATCTTATAAGGAGTAAGATTGCGAGATCAAACTTCATGGAATACATAGAAACTTTAGTTACAGGTGGAAAGCTTATGTCTCTTTGCTAGAACAGACTAAACAATCTTCATGGAGTATTTCTCACTGTTAATGCGCTTGGGTTTTTCTGGACGAGATAGTGAAACGTGGATATCATACACCGTAGAGTGTTGATATATATATATATATATATATATATATATATATATATATATATATATATATATATATATATATAGACTGTATATACAGTGCAGGGAGGGTTTATACAGTACGTAAACGTAAAAATAATTGTAAAATACCTATGTACATGAGTATGTCATGTAATTACCACTTCATTCACCATAATTTTATCTATCACTGTCCTGTAAATTTACGTTGCATGCTGTTATTTATAATGTAAAGGGTGCTTTTTAAACAGTGCAGGGAGGGTTTATACAGTACGTAAACGTAAAAATAATTGTAAAATGCCAATGTACATGAGTATGTCAAGTAATTACCACTTCATTCACCGTAATTTTATCTATCACTCTCATATAAATTTACGTTGCATGCTGTTATTTATGAAGTAAAAGGTGGTATGTTAACAGTACAGAGAGGGTTTATAAAGTGTAAACGTAAAAATAAACTAAAATATCTATGTACATATTGGCTGATCCTACTCCGCGGTTTTCCTGGTTCGCGCCGGGTCCCGGAACCGAACTACCGCGATAAAGGGGGGAACTATATATATATATAAATAATATATATATATATATATATATATATATATATATATATATATATATATATATATATATATATATATATATATATATATATATATATATATAGTGTTGCCTCACTTATCGCGGTAGTTCGGTTCCGGGACCCGGCGCGAACCAGGAAATCCGCGAAGTAGGATCCGCCTATATGTACATAGATATTTTAATATATTTTTACGTTTGCACTGTATAAACCCTCCCTGCACTGTTAATAATACACCCTTTACATTATAAATAACAGCAAGCAACGTTAATTTTTATGAAAGTGATAGATAAAATTACGGTGAATGAGGTGATAGTGACGTGACATACATACTCATTTACAATTATTTTTTCGTTTACGTACTGTATAAACCCTCCCTGCACTGTTAACAAAACACCCTTTACATTATAAATAACAGCAAGCAACGTAAATTTTTATGAAAGTAATAGATAAAATTACAGCGAATGAGGTGATAATGACGTGACATACATACTCATTTACAATTATTTTTTCGTTTACGTACTGTATAAACCCTCCCTGCCCTGTTAAAAAAAACACCCTTTACATTATAAATAACAGCAAGCAACGTAAATTTTTATGAAAGTGATAGATAAAATTACGGTGAATGAGGTGATAATGACGTGACATACATACTCATTTACAATTATTTTTTCGTTTACGTACTGTATAAACCCTCCCTGCACTGTTAACAAAACACCCTTTACATTATAAATAACAACAAGCAACATAAATTTTTATGAAAGTGATAGATAAAATTACGGTGAATGAGGTGATAATGACGTGACATACATACTCATTTACAATTATTTTTTCGTTTACGTACTGTATAAACCCTCCCTGCACTGTTAAAGAAACACCCTTTACATTTTATAAACAACAGCAAGCAACGTAAATTTTTATGAAAGTGATAGATAAAATTACGGTGAATGAGGTGATAATGACGTGACATACATACTCATTTACAATTATTTTTTCATTTACGTACTGTATAAACCCTCCCTGCACTGTTAAAAAAACACCCTTTACATTATAATTAACAGCAAGCAACGTAAATTTTTATGAAAGTGATAGATAAAATTACGGTGAATGAGGTGATGATGACGTGACATACATACTCATTTACAATTATTTTTTCGTTTATGTACTGTATAAACCCTCCCTGCACTGTTAAAAAAACACCCTTTACATTATAAATAACAGCAAGCAACGTAAATTTTTATGAAAGTGATAGATAAAATTACCATGAATGAGGTGATGATGACGTGACACACATACTCATTTACAATTATTTTTTCGTTTACGAACTGTATAAACCCTCCCTGCACTGTTAAAAAAACACCCTTTACATTATAAATAACAGCACGCAACGTAAATAAAAAAAAAATGAAAATACTGAAAATGTTTTTTTTCTTTCAATATTTTAATATTTTTGCGTATACCCATAAAATAAAATAATTTATAAAAAAAAAAAACCCGTGATAGAGTGAGAACGCGAACCAAGAAGCGCGAATAACCGGGGTAACACTGTATATAAATATATATATATATATATATATATATATATATATATATATATATATATATATATATATATATATATATATATAATGATGGTGATCTTTTCTTATCGTAATCCTCTTTGTAATCGTAGGGAATTATTTTATTTATAATTTTTTGTTTTTGAGGGCATTATTTGCAAAATTATAATTTTTTACTATTATTTTTGGGGGGCATAATTGCAATTTCGTGTATAAAAAAATCACATATAAAAGGAACAAGGTGTATATATTAACCAAATAAGCATATTACATATGTGAAAACACAAATAATTTTTTACCCCGACCAGGACTTGAACCTAGGACTTATAATTACTAAGTCAAGGTGCTATCAACTACACCTCAGAAGGTTAAAAGGAATCCAACCTTATAGCTTATATCTGCTATACTTAGGAATGAATGCATTCTATCTGAATGCCACTATGTTCATATTACAGATTCCCCAACCTCACTCGTGGCTTCATTTTCCCATTTAATTCAATTCCCAATCTCATTCGGGCTATACAATAAACAAATAAGCACATTACATATGTGCAAACATGAATAATTTTTTACCCCGACCGGGACTTGAGCCTAGGACTTATAATTACCAAGTCAATGCGCTATCAACTACACCACAGAATGTTAAAAGGAATCCAACCTTATAGCTTATATCTGCTATACTTAGGAATGAACGCATTTTATCTGAATGCCACATGTTCATATTACAGATTCCCCAACCACACTCGTGGCTTCATTTTCACATTTAATTCAATTTCCAATCTCATTTGGGTTATACAATAATCAAATATGCACATTACATATGTGAAAACATGAATCATTTTTTACCTCGACCGGGACTTGAACCTAGGACTTATAATTACTAAGTCAAGGCGCTACGAACTACACCACAGAAGGTTAAAAGGAATCCAACCTTATAGCTTATATCTGCTGTACTTAGGAATGAACGCATTCTATCTGAATGCAACTATGTTTATATTACAGATTCCCCAACCTCACTCGTGGATTCATTTTCGCCTTTAATTCAATTCCCAATCTCATTCGGGCTATACAATAACCAAATAAGCACATTACATATGTGAAAACATGAATCATTTTTTACCCCGACCGGGACCTAAACCTAGGACTTATAAGATTGGGAATTGAATTAATTTCGAAAATGAAGCCACGAGTGAGGTTGGGGAATCTGTAATATGAAAATAGTGGCATTCAGATAGAATGCGTTCATTCCTAAGTGTAGCAGATATAAGCTATAAGGTTGTATTCCTTTTAACCTTCTGTAGTGTAGTTGGTAGCGCCTTGACTTAGTAATTGTAAGTCCTAGGTTCGAGTCCCGGTCGGGGTAAAAAAATTATTCATGTTTTCACATATGTAATGTGCTTATTTGATATTTCATGCCCGAATGAGATTGGGAATTGAATTAAATGCTAAAATGAAGCCACGAGTGAGGTTGGGGAATCTGTAATATGAACATAGTGGCATTCAGTTAGAATGCGTTCATTCCCAAGTATAGCAGATGTAAGCTATAAGGTTGGATTCCTTTTAACCTTCTGTGGTGTAGTGGTAGCGCCTTGACTTAGTAATCATAAGTCCTAGGTTCGAGTCCCGGTCGGGGTAAAAAAAATTATTCATATATATATATATATATATATATATATATATATATATATATATATATATATATATATATATATATATATATATATATATATATATATATATATATATATATATATATATACAGTAACCCCTCGTATATCGTGGGGGTTCGGTTCCATTGGCAACAATAATTTTTCTTTTATGATGATTGTGGAGATTATTATTATTATTACTACGAATTTCTAATTAAACCATTATATTTACAATAAATAATGTAGTTTTGGTTGAATGAACAAGAGTTAAAGATGTTTCTCTCTCTCTCTCCAACATTCTACTCTACCCAACCCCCCACACTCTCTTTGTCCCAGCCAACTAGGGTGGGGCACTGTACACAGTTATTAAAGTAAATAAACCAACAGATGTACAAACAATGATGAGCCCTATATATATATATATATATATATATATATATATATATATATATATATATATATATATATATATATATATATATATATATATATATATATATATATATATATATATAGACTGTATATACAGTGCAGGGAGGGTTTATACAGTACGTAAACGTAAAAATAATTGTAAAATACCTATGTACATGAGTATGTCATGTAATTACCACTTCATTCACCATAATTTTATCTATCACTGTCCTGTAAATTTACGTTGCATGCTGTTATTTATAATGTAAAGGGTGCTTTTTAAACAGTGCAGGGAGGGTTTATACAGTACGTAAACGTAAAAATAATTGTAAAATGCCAATGTACATGAGTATGTCAAGTAATTACCACTTCATTCACCGTAATTTTATCTATCACTCATATAAATTTACGTTGCATGCTGTTATTTATGAAGTAAAAGGTGGTATGTTAACAGTACAGAGAGGGTTTATAAAGTGTAAACGTAAAAATAAACTAAAATATCTATGTACATATTGGCTGATCCTACTCCGCGGTTTTCCTGGTTCGCAAAAATATTAAAATATTGAATTTTTTTTTTCTGTATTTTCATTTTTTTATTGAAATTTACGTTGCGTGCTGTTATTTATAATGTAAAGGGTGTTTTTTTAACAGTGCAGGGAGGGTTAATACAGTTCGTAAACGAAAAAATAATTGTAAATGAGTATGTGTCACGTCATCATCACCTCATTCATCGTAATTTTATCTATCACTTTCATAAAAATTTACGTTGCTTGCTGTTATTTATAATGTAAAGGGTGTT